>VZRU01018529.1:639408-675676 GCA_013398155.1 Pedionomus torquatus
AAAAAACACAAAAACAGCAACAACAAAAAAGACAAAAAATGGTTTTCTTTTTATACAATAACTACTTGGGACCTTGGAAATCAAGTTAGATATTCACCTCTGTCTTGAAGTAATTCCAACTGACTTCTCATTTCTCTGGAAAACATCTTGGTCATAAGGAATATACCAGTGTGGGAGAAGCTCTCCACATCTCCCTTTGGAGCTGTTCTGCTCTCTACTGTGAACTCAGGAAGAAATCAAGGTCAGGGATCAGCTGGCCATTGCTGGGTACTGAGAGATCCAAACATAGGCCACAAGATGATGACAGTTCATCTTTGGAGCAGTGCTTTGAATACTAGACCTTTATAGGAATAGACAGTAACCATACATGAGTTTTCACTTGTCATTTAAATCCTTGAGGCCCTTTTTTAGACTTTATCTAGAGCGTAAGTTTACCAGCCTTTTCAAGTAATGGGACACTCAAGAAAAATTCTGAAATTAAAAAGCTTCTGAGGACATGACTTTGCAATGCTGCTGCAATGTCACATGCTTTATATAATAATTTGCATATATGTTGAACACAGAAATTAGTCATGGTACAGAACTTGTATGTGTGATTGGCAAGTGAAATCAGTAGTGAGAGAAAAGTGGGGTAAAACTCGTAAAAGAAGCAGCAGTGGAAATTAATTCATTCAAAATCTTACCTGCAAACTGATGAAATAAGAGATTTTCTTTGACAGAAAGCTTGGTTCTGAAAATCTTACTAGAGTTCTTATTTCTCATTTTTATTTTGATGGGCATATTATTAACAGTACCACCTGAAACTGCAGGGTATCTCATCCAAAATTAATGGGAGGTTTCTTTTGGGAAACTTCACAGCTGTCTCTTAAATAATTTAAATGACAACTTTATTACATAGAATTAACATGCTAGAAAATTATCTCATGTTATATATCATTTTATGATTGATGGCATCAGTCATGGAGTTGAACACATAGTAGACTTTGCATGTGACTAGGTGATACATTAAGTATATTTGGAGAATTTTTATTTAATCTTTTAATCTTAATATTTAGATCTTAATAATTAAAATTATTTGATATTAAAAAATATTAATGTCTAAATATTTAATAACGTTGATATCATAAGCACATTCTGACAGAGGCAAACCTAGATACATCTCACACTTTTGGACCTGTCTATAGACAGGACTGTCTAAGGGCAAATCTACATTCACCCTTGTTTCTGGACTCTGTATGTTTACTTATAAAGAAGGACATCATTAAAGAGTTTGGTTTTGATAAATGCTATGCAAAAAGGCCAAATTGTTTATAAGGTCAGTAATGACTTCTGATCTGAGTACTTAACAGAGATTAGATGCATATAAGAATAGAAACTGTAACATTTTTTTAGCAAGGTATTTTTTACAGTTGACCTGGCAAGCATACTTCTAGATTTGTTTATTTTTTTCCCATTTCTTTTTCAGTTGGTATTTTATTTGACTTCTACAGAGCCCATAACTTTTCTGAAAGAACATTTTAGTTGTCATCTTTGTCTGTTAGTGATTGGGATACAATTCACCAGATACTTACTAATCAAAGGAACTTCTCATTTGATGACAGTGTTAATCTGTCAGGCAGCTAAAACAACAATTTCAATCATAAGATGAGGCAAATGTAGCATGCTCACTCTGTAGAGGAGAGAATCCCCCTGTAAAAAAGTGCTATTGTTAAAAAATTGCAGTACTAAGCTCACTGAGACATAGCTCACGATAGTTTACAGGTATTTTCAGGTGACACCTGAAGAAGGAAAATATTTATAAGAAACTTCACAGAATAAGTAAACAAAGATCTGGTGGTGGTTAAACCTGCCAGGTGTTCTTTCTTAATTATGGCTTCTTTATTCTACAAAAATGAATAAAGGCTCTGCAGTTGAAAAAAAAATAATCTATGGCTCTGTCTTCCCAGGTTTGGCCAGGTTTTGCTTTGTGTGGGTGTATGTTTGTGTGGGTACGTACCATACTGCAGAACGCGAGCTAATAAAATCGCATTGCTGATGCTTTAGCCAAAGTGCTATTAAAGTGTCTAATTACTTTTTACTAATTTACAGTCACTAGCAGTGTTGAAATGCATTCTTTTCAATGCTTCTATGAAGGCAACCAGGCACAGCACAATTGATGAAGTTTTAATTTCATATAGATAGCAATTACCCATGAAACCATATTTAATAAAGTTGCTAGTATTATAGTTGAACTTTCAGTTAACACTTGCAGAAAACACGATGTTTACAGTATCATACTTTGGTTAACACCAATATTATGACCTCAGGTAATATACGAACTAAAGCATAAACTACATTTTTTACTTATGATTATTGTGATAAATTCATCAAAGATAAAAATCCTTTGTATTTACATTCTTCTTTCTCACATTCATTCCAGCTCTGTAAAAATGAGTCATACTTCTGTGGAATATTCCAGGCAGAAATAATTTACAAACCACATGCAGATTCCAATTCTCTTATGTACATTCACTGACTGCCTATGGAAACTCCAAGGTCTCATACAATTTCCCTTTCTCAGATGGTTTAATTGGGGCTGATGATCGAATTTAATTCCCAGGCTGCTGACTTGAATCCCTGACTAGCAATATGTTTCCCACTTTGTCAGGAGTCCCAAGCGGGAACAGCTGGAAGCCAAATTTACATCTCTCAGGAAAAAAGCTATTGCTTGGTGGTGCTGCCCTTGTTAGTCAGGAAATAAAGCAGTAGCTCTGGGGTTTTTTTATGAATCTGAAGTAATAACACAGTAATGTTATATTCTAGTAATGGATTAGCTTGGAATTGATTTTCTCACATTTTGAAGGATCTATCCTCCATTGATTTTGTTATTTAGAGCTCTTTCTTGCCTTTCTAAGATTGAAAGAGATCAGAGTGTCCTGAACTCAAAGCTGTTGTCTAGTTTCTGTCAGAAAACTGAGTATGCTTTTGACTTTTTTTATTTATTCATCATTTTATTGGAAAACATTTGCTCTGAATGCTAGTGATCCTCTATTTGCCTATGACACATATAGTAATTTGTATGTGTGGGAGAAGGGAGTTTAATCTAATGTATGAGTCAAAAGTCACTTAAAATTGTTTTCACCAATTCACTTTCGTCTTGCAGAGAAATTAAAAGCTGGGATAAACTGTGGTAGAGTAAATCAAATATTAATATTGAGAATATGCATTTTCATAAATCAGGGTCTAGATATTGTGGAGAATCCTAAGTAATAGAAGAAGAACTTGGTAAAAAAAATCCCTCAGATGTAAATGTTTAGTTTCACTTAACTGCAAGCCATTTTTTTTGAGCAAAATTGGTATTTTTATATATATGTATATATGTACTTAATACCAGTTGGCTACAAAACTAAATTAAGTATGATAAATGTTAAACTTTTTGCTCATCTCCCTATTTAGAAAAAAAAAATGTATGTTTAAATATCTTTTACATTATTCTTAATTACTTGATTGTAGAGGCGAATGACTATGTCTACTTTATTATAGCAGTCTAACTAATCTTCTTTTGCATGATGCTTACCTACCCCTACTGTTGACTTCCATGCATGTTTTATACCACTAAAAAGCAGTGAGAACATAGACAAAAACATTCAGCATCACAACCTGTATTACTTTAGCTGGTCAGTTTGAGACTAATTCAGCAGTATCTATGTGGCAGTAGCCATTCTGTAATTATACTTTTGTAAGTCTAAGTTTAAGTAACTATTGTTAAACTATTGAGAGGGAAATAGGAGTAACTTGCTATAGAGACATCACTTCCACCCATCTCCTCCTTCGGATTTCAGTGTTTAATGTTCTTACCATATGATTACACAGAAAGTCCTTGAAGGACTTCAAAAAAGCGCACAGGAGCAGACACAGCAGTAGACAAAGCATAACCAGAAAGAAGTGGTGATGGGACATCACAACGCTCCCATCCACATGGCTAAAATCGTTCACTGAAGGGGTGGCCATCTTTGAATGCCTCTTTGGACCTGTTACTAGCATATGCTAAGGAATTATTTGGGAAAGCAGTAGATGCATAGGCCAAAGTTCCACACAGCAGACAACCACTTCTGCAGCTTGTGGAGCAGTGCCCAGATCTGAGCCCAGGCATGGACATTGTTAAATTGACATGTATAGATATAGCCTGAGTGTCTCTGGGACTATACTCTGTCAGGCATGTATCACTTTGGTTTAGGTTTCCAGACATACTAGGTATCTCAAAGGCAATTTTAGTACACAAAGTGATTTTTAAAAAAAAAAAAAAAAAAAAAAAAATTGCTATACCTATCAACTACTGAGATGTAACAGAAGCACATTTAAAATTAAAGTATCTTGATTATATAAGCTTTCATTTGGAAGAGAAACCTTTTATTGGAATTAATTAATGTTTAACTGAATTTTAGGTCTAACAATTTGAACATTTAACAAAATGTTTCTGTTTCCCCAGGAGACTCCTGACCTATGAGAAGCAAAAAATCCAACAGAACAATACACCCCCAAAAACCACAAAAAAGCCAGAGCTACAGTAGCAGTTCCTTTCCAGGGCTCTGGTAATGGAAAATTTTCACAAATGAATCCAAAGCACACTTTCATGTACTTGCTGTGTTTTATGTTGTTATGATTATAATGTGTATATTTTCAATAATGTATTATTTTTATTTCATGTCCTAAAAATTGTATGTCCTAAAGTTCATTTACTATATGGTCAGCATAAAAGTGTTCTGCAAAAAAAAACAGAGAACAAAAGAAGTGATATGTGTTTTCCAAGCTTTGAGGGGTTAGGGAGAGTGATAGCTATGTACTTAATTTTTTATGTCATTGCCCTGAGAAATTTGTTTAATAGGTAGAAAGGTGTCCTGCTTTCAGCTGTGACAGAGTAAATTTTCTTCCTAGTAGCTACTATGTTTTGGATTTAGTATGAGAATAATATTGATAACACATATGTAGTTGTTGTTAATTAATGTTTATATTAAGTCAAGGGCTTAATAGTAATATCTTATTTCTCATAGTCGGGAATTCTGTCTAGAGGAAATTTATGGTTATTGATTTTCTCCCTTAATATTAGCTCAGTTTCCTTAGGGAAATTCTCTGCCATTCTGGTCTGTATAGTTGAACATAACATCACCACACCTTAATAATACAAGCAAATTCACAAGCAAATCAATGAACATAGAATCATAGAATTGTAGTGTTTTGGCTTGCAAGGGTCATTAGATCATCAAGTTCCAACCCCCCTGCCGTGATCAGGGACACCTCCCACTAGTCCGGGTTGCTTAAAACCCAATTCAACCTGGCCTTGAACACCTTTAGTGATGGGGCATCCACAGCTTCTCTGGTTAACCTTTTCCAGTGCCTCACCATCCTCACAGTAAAGAAATTCTTCCTAATATCTAAATCTAATCTAAATCTACCCTCTCACAGTTTAAAACCATTAATCCCCATCCTATTACTACACTCCCTGATAAAAAGTCCTAGTGCTGACCCCTGTGCAAAACCACTTGTCACTGGTCTCCACTTGGAATTTTATCATCAGTTTATAGTGTGGTGTTTACAGAAAAGAAAAGCATTTTCAGGAATTAAGGATTCTTTTTATTATAGTACTTTTTGATTGGATGAAGATATATTCTTCAGAACATTTTAGGTTTAGGGAAAGGAGGACCTATTGCCCCAAAAGATACTATTTTAATAACTCGAAGAGAAAAAAAAAATAATTTTAACAGCTTCTATGAGATTCAATAAAAAATATTTTTCCTCAGTGATAATTAAGATATTATTATTAAAAAATTAATGATTACTACATTAATAATTGCATCTGTATTTGTGTTTGGATAATCACTGATGATTTAAGTGAAGCTTGTCTTCTCTATGTGCACTGAATTTCTATCTGAAGGCTCTGATTTGATCTGGGAATCTTGCTTAGCTGGAAAGAGTTGCCCCTTGCAGCACTGCTTTCCAGCTTCCAAAACTCCTCGACATTATCTAGTGTTAGCATAGCTCAGATGCTTATATGACAGCTCCTAAAGTGTTGCAAATTACATTCTGGTGAATTAAAGAAAACTAAAATTGAGGGCTTGTTTTCTTTAGGAAGTAGGACTGTAAATTGGTTCATGAGCCACTGAGCCATCCCTACGTGAAAGACATAACTTTCAATAGGCACCTGGGAACAAAGTTAGCTGAATGTGGGGAGCCGCTGGAATTACCACAGCTAAATTTTACTTATCTATGAGACGGATCTTTAAGATTTTCCCTGCATGACTGCATAAATATAATTATGTGCACTAGACATTCTGGGAATTTTTGAACTCAGTTGTTAAAAGGGGCTGTAAAAACCAAACAATTACTAGTACTTTATGATGGACAAAATCTCTGGGAGACACGGTTATTGTCTTTCTTTTTATTTTGGCTTGTTCAAAGCTAAAAAGCAAACAATAAAACATCTCTTCTAAAACTAAATAATAAGAACAACTTGGCACTTTTGGACAACACTCCTTTAATAAAATGCTATCCCTTCTCCTAGTTGTAGATAAATTTTATAAAAGAATCCCCAAAGCAAATAAGATTAATATATATAGCTTCTATTACACCAGTTGTAAGAACAGCTTTGAAAAATAGTAATGAATTTGTCATTCAAACAGTGTAGTGGTAAGTTGCTGGATTAAAATGACATTCAACTAAAACATTTGGGTTTGGCTTTTTGGCATTTTCTAAATGTTTTTCTTTTTAATTAATTTTATCTTTATTTCCAAATGAAATATTTGCTTGGATGAAAGAATTGATTTTTTTTCAGCCAAAGTTATTGAAAAATTTGGCACAAAATTATGATTCATTTTGAATGCCAAAGTTTTCCACTGTTTTTCAGGGCAAGATATCTCTTCAGCTGTAATGATAAATCCTGCAGTTCTGTGGTGAAAGTGAAATATTTTCTTAGTCTGGAATTGAATGTGATGCCTTTATTGTTTCACTAGTTAATATAGCTAGTGATGCAGTTCTGCATCAAGGTCACAATAAGATTATGTTTTCTGATGCTTTAAATGTGCAAAGATTTAATGCCCTGAAGAATTTAGTTTTGGTTACTGATTTTATTTATGTGTTCAATTCAAGATCACTTAAGTGCAAAGCCAGCTGTAAGTAAAATCTTTATAGCTGGAAAAAACGTTTTGAAGTATGCTGTAGAAATATCTCTTATTTAAGTAGCTATGATCTGTTTAAGCTCATAATCAGAAAAGACTCTCTCTTTTCTTTCATATACAAAAAAGCCACAATGATATTTAAACTCATATTTTTGAAGAGAAGATCAGTGAGGTCTTGATATACTTTCTAAAACATAAAATGATGTTGAATTGTGAATGTCAGATAGTGCAGGTGGCATATTGTGTTGAAAAGTGACAACGAAGATAATTTTGTTTGTCTTCACAATCTCAGTCTTCAGGGAATAAGCAGATCAGTGCTTGGATCAAGAAACAATATTTGTGTCTTCATTCGGTGTTATACAGCCGACCAGATGTATTTTGACTTTTTTCTTCTCTTACTTGACTTAAGTTGGAACCACCTAAAAACCCTTCAGTGCTTTTGTATACATCAGAAGTGCATGATTTTAGGATTTTAGTTCTTTCACATCCCCAGCCAGACAGCGTCCTAAACACAGGACTGCAGAGCCAAGCTTCTTCCTTTGAATATGTGTCTCCATTTGAAATTAAAGCATTATGGCATATGGACAATTTTGAGTGAACATTCAGGAGGACTGAGACTAGGTCCAATCCAAAAATTAGGTACCCTACTTTCTGAGTTAAAGAAGGAGCTTGATTTTTCAATCCCTAGATGCATACTTAGATATTGTATTTTCATCAATATTCCACTTAAAAAAAAAAAACAGAACAACAAACAAACAAAAAAACAACACACAAACAAACAAAAAAAGAGTTCTGAAACCTTCAAATAACCACAAAATGAAATTATTAGGTCATGATTAACTGTTTACTTAATCGTAATGACTACCTAAAAACATAAAGTTGTAACTGATGTGCTACAGTTACTTTGGTTATACTGGGTGTCTGTCTTGTCCTATGGACAACTACTGTGGAAAATGTAGAATTATTTTTATTTGTGATTTTAGTCATGAAATAACCATCTGCTATGCTTGTTTGTTTATTTCTATTCCATAGAGACACTTTTTAGTTAGAAATCAGCACACTATTTTGTAAAGAAAAACAAACCAGCATAATAGAATCCTGAACTTGACACAGATCCACAGTTGTATAATTTTTTAATACTAATAATTATTCCTAGTATACTAATTACATAGAGTAGATATTGTAATTATATTATAAAACATCAGCTTTAAAAAAATAAAAGGAATGTTTTTGTTTTATTTTCTAAAAATTCTCACTACACACATCTGCATTGTGCAATGAGATGCAATACTAATGTTGAACCAGCTCCAGAAAGATCAACACAAGCTAGTCCACACAGCACTGCATGGCAACCATAATTACTGAACTTCGTCAAATTCTGTTAGTCTGCAGTGCTTTAGATGTTCTGTGGAGAATCTTAATTTCTATGTGACTGAAAGCTGTCACCAAACAGGGCAGTTTTCTTCCATTCCCTTCAATCTGGGTGTTCTTGATGAGAACTCTTCTCTGATCTGTCTCCCCACAGAGTTATACCATAGCTCATGCCAGCACAAAGGAGATAGCTGTAAGGTGAAGATCTCTTCTATCAGAAAACTTTCTGTGCTGCTTTGGACTGTTAATGGAACTGAATTTTAAGCTCTGCCCTAGAGGGATATTTTTCTACAGGGATATCACTGTGGTCATATGATTCAAGTGCTGTCCATTACATACTATGAAAGCACCATATCTGTTATTCATACTAGATCTGTCTGTTCCTCATTCAGCATTTAAATACGCCCCTTGAGCAAAACAGTTTTCCTCTCCTGTAATGAGAGAGAACATCCTTTCCCCAAATTCTATTTTTTTTTGCCTGAAATTTTTCTATTGCAATGAAACTTTGATCAAAATTAGCCTAAATAAAAAATACTCTATCGACATCAGGAGCAAGATTTCACTGTGTTTTTTCTCTGAAATAAGCAAAAAAATATTTTTAGTATTGTTTTGTAGGCACTTGGCATACATATCCTGTCCAACAGCAATGTGTTCTTGGGCATTAGGACATTGGAGTTTAATGAACAGTATATTTAATGTTTACGTGCCCTTCTGAGAGAAGAGGGCCAATGTGAAAAAAATCCTAAATAGGA
Organism: Pedionomus torquatus; assembly: GCA_013398155.1. NCBI lineage: Eukaryota > Metazoa > Chordata > Aves > Charadriiformes > Pedionomidae > Pedionomus > Pedionomus torquatus. The sequence goes on from VZRU01018529.1 coordinate 648,683, forward strand.
TTATTGAGAATATAATGTGGTTCAGATGGCTCCCTGTTTAAAGGTGAGACAGAGTTGAAAGGTGAGACAAACATATTGTTAGGTTCACAATCAATAAAAACTCACTGGTATATCCGTATAGTATGTCATTTACGAGTATATCTGTATCGTTTCACAGAATCATAGAATGGTGAGAGTTCGAAGGGACCTTAAAGATCATTGAGTTCCAAATCCACTGCCATGGGCAGGGACACCTCCCACTATAGCAGTCTGGTCAAAGCCCCATCCAGTCTGGCCTGAAACACAGCTTCTCTAGGCAACCTGTTCCAGTGTCTCACCACCCTCACAGTGAAGTGTTTCTTTCTAGTATCTAATCTAAATCTCCCCTCTTCCAATTTAAAACCATTACCCCTTGTCCTATCACTACACTTCCTGACAAAAAGTCCCACCTCAGCCCTCTTTCCAATACCTTCAGACACTGGAAGGCTGCTAGAAGGTCTCCCCGGAGACTTCTCTACTCCAGGCTGGACAGCCCCAGCTCTCTCAGCCTGTCCTCATAGGAGAGATGCTCCATCCCTCTAATCATCTTCATGGCCCTCCACTGGACCTGTTCTAACAGTTCTATGTCCTTTCTCTGTTGAGGACACCAGAGCTGGACACAGTACTCCAGACGGGGTCCCATGAGCGCAGAGTAGAGGGTCAGAATCACCTCTCACAAACTGCTGGTCAGGCTTCTTTTGATGCAGCCCAGGATATGGTTGGCTTTCCAGCCTGCCAGTATGCACTGCTGGCTCATGTTGAGCTTCTCATCTGCAAGCACTTCCAAGTCTTTCTCCTCAGAGCTGCTCTCCAGCCATTCTCTGCCCAACCTGTATTTGTCCCAGGGATTGAAACATCCCAGGTGCAGGACCCTACACTTGGCTTGTTTGAACTTCGTGCTATTTGCACTAGCCCACTTCTCAAGCCTGTCCAGGTCCCTCAGGATGGCATCCCTTCCCTCCAGCATGAACTGTGCCACTGAGCTCTTTTTACCGTAGGTTTTAGAGGCTGCCCATGGTTTTGACTGGAAATGTAGATCTGCCAGTAAGATCAAGGAGCCTTTGTTCCAAGATTATTGGCTGTTTTGTAAAGAGCACAGAGCTCTGCTACAGGGACGTGGAATTCAAATGAGCTCCAGCAGTGACAGCAGCCCTAGACTCCTGGAAAAGACCTACCAGAGCTTTACAGGCTTTGCCATCATTACCAGTCCATACACAGTAATGGACCTGGGTCAGGAAACAGATTGCATCCTGCCTACAAAAGCTTTGTTTTTTAAAAATGTCTGTCAAAAGATTGATGGCTAGGAATATTCTGTAGAAGCTGTACAATATTGCTGCACACAGTACAGCATCTCTGGAGGCTCTAGATGGAGTTCAATATCTCCTCTGCCATACACAGTCATTCCAAAAGCTTGATCAATCTCTAAAATCATACAAAAAATAGCTTGAGGTTGTTCTTTATTCAACTGTCCTAGAAATCTATGCCAGAATGTATTGGTGAATTAGAACTGTTAAACAGAAATATTTTGCTTTATTTGGTTAAATGAGTCAGCTGGAATATGTTATGTCAGATGATGTCAGCAGCAGTAGGAACAAAAACAACATCTATATGATTCAGTGTATAGATCTTTCCTCAAAGTTATCTGCATGTTTATGCATTTTCTTTCCTGTTTCATGTATATTTGTGAGTTCCTGCAATGAAGGCATGTGGACTCCTTGGGTTATTGCTGGGATGAGATTACTGAGTGGAAAGCATAACCTGAGCAGCTGAAAAATGTCTATCAGATCATTCTTATAAGCGATTATTATCTTTCTGCTATCTGAGAAACTGTATTGTTCATGCAGATTGTTGCAGATCCAGGTTAGCTATCAATGAATTTACAAAGCTTCCTTCCTGTGTTGGTAGTTGAAAAAAAAAAAAAAAAATTAAAAAGAATAGAAAGATATGCATCTCGGCTTTATGGAAATATCCAGATTTTATTACTTTCTTTCTTCATTAAAATTTCAGAGTAGGTCTGCAAATGGTTTTTGGACTTAGCACAGTTCTATGTAATGAAGCAGAAATGTCCATTGGAGAATGAAAAGCAAAAGAAAGAGTAATTGCTTTCTAAGATCTTTGAAATTAGGGTGACAGGCATTAATTCTGCATATTAGAAAACATGGTTTTCATGTTCACTGTCATTCTTACTTGTTTGTGAATGCCTGCATAAGTGATCTGTACTAATTCTTCTTCCTTTCCATTCCATTCCCAAGGACACTGAGTAACAGGCTTAGATGGCATAAACCCCCGACCTCCAAGAAAAGCAAGACACTCAACCAAGTAAAAAGAGTAAAAATGAATTTCAGGATGAGAACAATCAACAATGGATTGTCCATTAGCTACAACTTGTAAGGCTCTGGTGCACCAAACTTGCAGTATAATTAATAATAATGTAAAAAAACAAAACAAAACAAAAACAAAAACAACAACAAAAAAAACCCAAAAACAACAACAACAAAAAAACAAACCAAACCAAACCAAAAACAAACAAACAAACAAACAAACAAAAAAACCCACCAAAAACAAAAACAAAAAAAAACACAAAGCAAATGTTTTTTTTTGTTGATTTTGGTCCTAATTGTAACAACCTCTATCCTGACAGTGATGCTTTGCATGATTGGTTCCATTATGTCTAGCACTAAGAGGCTGAATACTTTCATCTGCATAATGCTGTGATGGAGTATAATTAGCAAAATGCTATTTTGAGTCTGAAGTAGCTTTCTGTTGCCCTACCCATCTCAAAATTATTGTCTCATTAAGGAGCTGAAGATCATATCGTGTCTTCTGTCAGCAGTTAAACTTTTGTTATATATGACCATGTGAACTAAGATACAGTGAATTAAAGTAACATATCGAAAAACTTTCCTAAGCACTCTTTTAATAAAGCTATCCCAGAGAGCAGTCTCCTAAATAGCTGAAAGACTGCCTTTTCAGTTACAATACTGCTGCAGCTTACTTAAACATCACTCAGGTTCTTGTTGCATATGTGCATCCTCAAGGACCTTATAAGAACAATCTGTTAGCTGACATTAGTTACTCTGTCATTAATAGCGATTATCAGACTATTCCATTAGTCCAATGGGGGTTATGTTATCTTGCTGTCAGGTAGATCAAGTGATGACCTGGCTTTCATGAATGCCTTCCCGGTTTATTCATAGCATGAGCTGCTATATTCTTTATCCTGCCCTAAGGGTTAGGGAATGCTCAGGATGTCAAGTCCTTGATCACTGTGCCTCAAAGGAGAATAAAATCAATCATAGAATGGTTTAGATTGGAAGAGACCTAAAGGATCATCTAATTCCAGCCACACTGACATGGGCGGGGACACCTCCCACCAGAGCAGGTTACTCAAAGTTCCATCCAACCTGTCCTTGAACACCCGCAGTGATACGACATCCACAACTTCTCTGGGCAATCTGTTCCAGTGTCTCACCACCCTCACAGTAAAGAATTTTTTCCTTCTTCTTCCTTCTAAATCTAAATGTAGCCTAAATCTTCCCTCTTTCAGTTTAAAACAGTTACCCCTTGTCCTATTACTACATTCCCTCCTAAAGAGTCCCCCCCTGTCTTTTCTGTAGGTTCCCTTTAAGTACTGGAAAGCTAATATAAGGCTTCCCTAGAGCCTTCTCTTCACCAGGCTGAACAATCTGTAATTACGCAGGTTTTTCTTTCTTCCCTTTTTAAAAATGGGGTAATGTTTACCCTTTTCCAATTAATAGGATTTTCAATAGATTGCCATGACTTCTCAAATTTGATGCCTTGTGGCTTAGGTATTTGTCTACCAGTTCCCTCAGGACCTGTGGATGCATCTCATCAGGTCCCATGGACTTGTGCACCTTCAGGTTCCTCAGATGGTCTCTAACTTGATGTCCCCTACAGTGGGTAGTTCCTTATTCTCTCGGTCCCTGGCTTTGCCTTCTGCAACTTGGACAGTGTGGCTAAAATATTTCCAAATGAAGATTGAGACAAACAATTAATTGAGTACCTCGGTTTTTTCCATATTCTGAGTAACCAGGTCTTCCATTTCTTTCCAGAGAAGGCCTACTTTTTCTTTGGTCTTTTTTTTTTTTTTCTTTTTTTTTTTTTTGTCTTTTTTTTTTTTTTTTTTTTTTTTTAAATCACTGACATACCTGTGGAAACTTTTCTTGTTGTCCTTGATGTCCCTGGACAGATTTAACTGTATCAGGGCTTTAGCTTTCCTAACCTGATCAGTGGTTGCTTGGACAATTTCTCTGTATTTCTTCCACACTGTCTACCCTTCTACCCTCTGCAGGCTTCCTTTTCTGTTTGAAATCACCCAGGACCTCCATGTTCATCCCTGCAGGCCTCCTAGTGTTTTTGCCTGACTTCCTCTTTGTTGTGATGCATCATTTTTGAGCTCAGAGAAGGTGACACTTGAATATTAACCAGCTTTCGTGACCGCCTCTTCCCTCCAGGGCTCAGCAGGTCCCTGAAGAGAACAAATTCTGCCCTTCTGAAGTCCTGTGTAACGAGGTTACCGTGCGCTCTCCTTGATGCCTTAAGGATCTTGAACTCCACCATTTCATGATCACTGCAGCCAAGGCTGCCCTTGAACTTCACGTTCACCACTACTCTTTCCTTGTCAGTGAGAGCAAGGTCCAACATGGAACCTCTCATTCTTGGCTTCTCTTTCACTTGGTGAAGGAAATTATCATCTGGATAATTTCTGGATAATCACCTGGATTACCTATGCCCTGCTGTGTTGTCCCCCCATCATGTATCAGGGTGGTTCAAGTTCTCCATGAGGACCAGGGCTTGTGAATGTGAGGTTGCTCCTCTATATCTGTGTATAGAGGGCCACATCCATTAGGTCTTCCTAGTTAGGTGGCCTGTAGCATGACCTGTCTCTGCCCGTAAGCTCTCAGTTGGCACCTCATCCATCCCCAGGTGGACCTCCGTGCACTCCAGCTGATCATTGACATAGAGGACATCTCCTCTTCATCTCCCCAGCCTGTCCTTCTTTAAGACCCTGTATCCTTCTATTCCAACACTCCTGTAGTAGGAGCCATCCCATGAAGTCTCTGAGATGCCAATAAGATCATAGCCTCACAGGTGCGAGCACATCTCTAATTCTTGTTCATTTCCCCTGTTACATGCATTTGCAGGTTTTATACTTGTGGGATAATCTATACAGTGAATATAGATACAATACAGCTGTAAACAGGTGGACAATAACTCAAATGAGGGTATCATACTTGAAATATTGCATTGTTATAATTAAAACATTTCTCTAGAACTAGCATTTCTGATAACCTTCTCAGGAAAATAAAGATCAAATGTCCTTATCTGATTACAGTAAATAACCTACAGGCATCCCAGTTAAGCAAATTACTATCCCAATTAAGCAGCAGTTCTTGCTGATAAGTATCATTAGGTTTAATTCCATTCCTTGGGAAATGTCCTGATTAGGGCTATTTCTCAGTTTAGTAGTATGTAATCTAATAGTTAAAGAAAAAAATAATGTGACATTTGAAGCAAAAGTGAGAAAGAAAATTTAAATAAATTGGCAATATGAGCATAGGTTTGGATAAAATATATCCTATGAAGCTCCGAAGAAACTAGAAGTGTTGTCACGATTGCTTCAGTTAGTTTTGATATCTCACAGAAGAATAAAAGAGTAAGCGCTATGAAATGTGAGGTTTTTTTCTTTCCTTTGAGATAGTATCCTTTTATTATGGGAAAATCAAATGCCCAAACATAGAAAAAAGAAAAAAAAAAGATAGTTAGAAACTGGGGAGAAGAAAAATAGTAGCTACTTGAAAAAAAAAATTATTCTTAGGGGCACATTATAGGAGAGATTTCTCATAGCTGAGATAGAATTCTTGTTGAAATAAGATAGTTGCCAATAAGCTATGGAGAAAGCATGTTTGACCTGGTGGAAATGTGAGAAGCAGGAGAGCAAGCTCAATTAAATATGTTGAGTTACAGCAAAGCTGCTTGTCCCATATTTAACTCAACAGTACTTGTTAATTATGTTATTGTACACCAATGCATAATGCAGGGAGAAGCAGAGAATGACTTTTCCTGGGACATTTGAAGAGCCTCGAGATTATTTCCTTTCCTCCTGGTACTTTACAAACCTATTCTAAATCCAAGTGTTATTATGTAAAACTCAGAAAGTTTTTTTATCCTAAAAAGGGGAAAAGAAATAAAAGAGCAAATAGGGAGACAGTAGTTAAGGAGAGACATAGGAACAGAAGGAAAAATCCCGGTCTAGAAGCAGGGTCTTGCCACAAGGGGAGCAAAAGACAGCTAAGTACGCAAAGCTTCTGTTGAGGGAGTAGTCCTATTAGAGGGAGTGGAGGCAGCCACTAATTTCTAATCCTTTCCTTTAGCCTTTTTTGAGAACTGCAGTGACTATATTAAAAGGAAATGCATTCAGTATGACTAAAATATTACACCCCTAAGAAGTCAGCGTTTATACTGAAGACATTGTAGATTAACAGCTGGAAACTTTTAAAGCACCTAGCAAATGCTCTAGAAAAACTGCCAGAAAATTTATTTTCTGCTGTGACAGTATAGATTTAGAGACAGAGGGAGTTTTCTGAGACCTCCTGGTCCATGCCCTGCTCCAAGCAGGGTTAATGACAAGTCAGGTTGCTCAGCCTTAGGACAAACTGGGGAAAGGAGCCAACAGCAAAAGATCTGTGAAGACACATTATGAGCTATTAAACTCCACAATTGTTTTATACTATCAAAGGACATAAAACCAATGCTCCCTTTAATTTGTGTTCTTACTGAATCTCTGCAATATTAAACAGATGGTGTTCTCCTGTCCAAGATTTTTCTGTTCCAATGGGTGTTTTAAGCTGTGTAAAAGCTTTCCCCAGTTTGGGCAACTCTGGAAATGCCAAAAGATATGTATTAACATGTAAGTTAAAGATAGTCTATCTTCTGTAACATAAACTCTTTCTACATTCAAAAGCTCACTGAAATAAATATGACCATATTAACCATAACCTCTGGTCTACCTGAAACAAATTCTTAGTAAATTGGAGATTATAAACTTGCTAGTGGTTCAGTGTGAATAGATTTATTTTTTTACAGTGGAGAGAACAAAAAAAACCCCACCTCTGACCCCTCCCCCTTAAACCTCCACACTATGCACATTCTCCAATACCTGTATCTCTCTGCATCTTTCTGCACCAAGAACTCCAAATGGGATTTGAATATTTTGAAATAACATATAACATTTTCTACTAAATTGGTGTTGCTGCATTTTTCTCATTGCCCTGCTAAATCCTTTCTGGAAAAGTAAAGTCTCTAGAGAATGTACTACAACACATAAAACTAGTGGCAAAATGCATATGCAAAAGGATATGCTTTTATATAATAATGGTGCATATAATAGTTTGGAGCACAATAGCGTATCTTGCATAACAGATGTCAATAGTTATACAAGCAGCAAGATACTTGACACTTGCAGAAATGGCCAGCGCAGCAAATAAAGTATAAATTCCATTCTATGGCCGCTAGTTAGAAAAAATAATGAAAAAAACACTTGTAAACGAGAATCCAATTTCCCAGGCAATCCAAGTAATTGTGAAAAAAAAAATACTTCACTAGAGAGTGGTATGGTCAGAGAAGAAAACATAATGTAATACATTACTGCACATAACTTTCTGAAGGATGTGGCCCACTATAAAGGTCATTATGCCTATCACTACAACCTAATGTTCTGTAGCAGAGTGTGATCTTCCTTGTTTGTGAAGCATATGCTAAACAGAAAGGGAATAGGGAGTTGGTTGTTGTTTAAAGCTGACAGCTAAAATAACCCTCAGTGCTTTGTCTTCAACTCCAAGTGATCAAATGTTCGAAGGTATGCTTGAAGGATCCATAGCTGCATGGTTTGTGAATAGATATCAAGGTTGATAATCCTAGGTGCCATCCACCCTTGCACTTTCTCACTTGTTATCTTCTCACTCATAGCCACATTGTTTTTTCAACAATGTAGTTAAATAAACATATTTAAAGTCTGCTCCTTCTACAAAAATAACACTTTTTATTTAAAAACAGAACTCATCTTGAATTTCAGGCTGCCTTGAAATACCATGGATTCCCCTCAAAATGAATGCCCTCTGAATTGTCCACATCTGTGTACTTTCCATAATAAAAAATGAAGTGTCTTTCTACTCTCCATAAAAATCTACATGTTGGTATCACCTTTTTGCTGCAATCAAGAAGCATTCATCTAAACAAAGCTCCACTTAATTGTTGTTAACTTCTGAATGCTACATTTATTTATTTATTTTCTGGGAGAGAAATTAAAATGTTTTGGTTTCAACACTGATGCCAACTGATAAGCAATTTGATAGTTTTGAGATAAAATGACCCCTAAGCAGTGCTGAAAAATTACCAGTGGTTTAAATACTAAAACAAATTTTGATACTCTCAGAGGGCAGGGGAACTAGATAATTAAGTAGTACAGGAATAAGTATTACATATTTAAAGTAGCACAGCAATCTACAGATTAGGGAAGTATACTGAGAAAGTGCCTAAGATTCTTGGTACAAGTAATAAAAGAATCCAACAAACCTAACACATAATTTTCTAAAGCATGGAACCTACAACATATAGACCTCAAATATAATGGGCAAATCAGATTGTGGTTTTAAATCCACTTGAGCCTCATTAAATTTTTGGAACTGGATAACTTCTTTCCTCTGCTTTTCATGAGTAAAGAATATCAATACAGTGGCCCTTGAGTACTCCAAATGAATGCTTTGGGGAAAAGAGAGCTAACAATCTTTAACCAAAATCATTAGGCAAATACTTACAATAAATGGATTGTCATTTAGAGTCAGGATTGAATAATGATTTGTTAAATAAGTTATGCTAAGGGACTGATCCACCCAATTATTGCATGTGGAAATCATGTTTCTAATGTTAAACAAGCTCCTCTGCTGATATAAAACTGCAGGACCAGAAATCCATTTTCCTCTGCTAGAAAAATAACTCTAATGCTGAGCTCAATGGGTTTAAGTTTTACAAAATTAAGACTTTAAGTGTATGAAAAAGGAGTTTTCAGATCTTTAAATCAGAACTTTACAGTTATGATTTAAAAATACCTCTTTAAAAATGCAGATACATAATGACCAGTAACAATTACTATAGAGTAGCAGGGATATAAAATAAAATGGGTGTAAATACGCAGGTATAAAGCAAGATCAGTAGAAATGTTCTGTTAAACCTGTTGTGTCTTAGGGATGGAGCCCCTTCTTTCTTCACCACAGTTGCCAAACCAAGTTAGGAGAGAAATCATGGCAATCTGGTGAAATTCCTGTCTATGGGAAAAAGAGGAACATAACCCCGATATTCAAAAAAGGGAAAAAAGAGGACCCAGGAAACTACAGGCCAGTCAGACTCACCTCTGTGCCTGGCAAGATCATGGAGCAGATTCTCTCGGAATCTCTGCTAAGGCACATGGAAAATAGGGAGGTGATTGCAGACAGCCAACATGGCTTCACCAAGGGCAAATCCTGCCTGACAAATTTGATGGCCTTCTATGATACTGCCACAAACTTGGTGGACAAAGGCAGGGCAACAGATGTCATCTTCCTGGACTTATGCAAAGTATTTGACACTGTCCCACATCCTAGTCTCCAAATTGGAAAGTCATGGGTTTGATAGATAGACCACTCAGTGGATAAAGAACTGGCTGGATGGCCGCACTCAAAGGGTTGTGGTCAACGGCTCAATGTCCAAGTGGCAGACAGTGACAAGTGGTGTCCCACAAGGGTCAGTACTGGGACCTGTGCTATTTAACATTTGTTGGAGACATGGACAGTGGGACTGAATGCACCCTCAGCAAGTTTGCTGACAACACCAAGCATGCTGGTGCAGTGGACACATTGGAGGGAAAGGATGCCATCCAGACGGACCTGAACAGGCTTGAGAGGTGGGCTAGTGCAAATCACATGAAGTTCAACCAAGCCAAGTGCAAGGTCCTGCACCTGGGATGTGGCAATCCCAGGCACAAATACAGGCTGGGCAGAGAATGTCTGGAGAGCAGCCCTGAGGGGAAGGGCTTGGGAGTGCTCATGGATGAGAAGCTCAACATGAGCCAGCAGTGCATACTGGCAGGCTGGAAAGCCAACCGTATCCTGAGCTGCATCAAAAGAAGCCTGACCAGCAGGTTACGGGAGGTGATTCTGCCCCTCTACTCTGCGCTCGTGAGACCCCACCTGGAGTACTGTGTCCAGCTCTGGTGTCCTCAACAGAGAAAGGACATAGAACTGTTAGAACGGGTCCAGTGGAGGGACACGAAGATGATCAGAGGGATGGAGCACCTCTCCTATGAGGACAGGATGAGAGAGCTGGGGCTGTTCAGCCTGGAGAAGAGAAGGCTCTGGGGAGACCTTCTAGCAGCCTTCCAGTATCTGAAGGGAGCCTACAGGAGAGCAGGAGAAGGACTCTTTGTCAGGAAGTGTAGTGATAGGACAAAGGGTAATGGTTTTAAATTGGAAGAGGGGAGATTTAGATTGGATATTAGGAAGAAACTCTTTCCTGTGAAAGTGGTGAGGCACTGGAACAGGTTGCCCAGAGAAATTGTGGATGTTCCATCGCTGGAAGTATTTAAGGCCAGAGTGGATGGGGCTTTAAGCAACCTGGTCTAGTGGGAGGTGTCCCTGCCCATGGCAGGAGGGTTGGAACTCGATGATCTTCAAGGTTCCTTCAAACTCTAACCATTCTATGATTCTATGAAAGCTGTGCTGTTAGAAAGTTTCCTGCTGCCAGAATTTTTGCTTTTCACGTGGAGCATCCATGGGATTAAATGTCAGAGAAGGAAGGAGGAAGAGGAGAAAAGAACCAGTGAAAGAAGCTGTTGGGGTCTTATGGGGTTACCTGTCTAGGTCCATGAACATCTGTTTTGAAATGTTTCCTCTGCAATGAAAAATAAACTGTATGAGAAGATGCAGGATCTTCATAGGAAAATGAATTTCAGGTCTTGCAGCTTTTATCACAATTGAGCACAGTTATGATAACACTGCTTAGTTTTTATTAAAGTGAAGTGGGATTTCTGGGGTGCATGAGCAGAAGGGTGCATAACACAGCAGTTCTCGTCAGGAAGGTCTTTGGGGCTTATAAATAAACAATAGCTTGTGCCTGCAGAAATGTGGGCTCCTAGTTAAAAAACATAGCTGAGATGTTCATTGCATCCCAGTTTTGTATTTTCCTTGGTACCCAACAAAACCACAAGAAAGTAACATGGGACTGCTTTTGGTCTTTGGTTCATGAACTTGTCCTGTATTTTCTGTGAGATCTGATTAAGTTAAATTTCTAAGCTTCCAAGAATGTATCCTAAACATTACCCTACAATTGTCATCATATTTCTCCTTTTGTCTTGGCCCAGTGAATTTCAAACTATTTAGTTAGATCAAATGTGTCACTTCTTTCCCATGTATGGCATTTGTTGAATGTTCTATGGCTTGGTTGTGCAGGGCACTTTACAAGAGTGAATGAAGCAGAGAATGGAGAAATCATGAGTTTAAACCGTATTAGAAAGAAAAACTGGTCTTCTCAAATGTCCTATATGAGTTTTTCAACCACTACTAAGGAACTCCTAATTAAAAAAAAAATAAAAGTAAAATTGAAGTTTCCACTTCAACTTAGTATGTCAAATTCTATCAGAATTTAGTAAGCATGTTGAACTTGGAGAAGCATACAAATTAAGATAAATTTGATAAATCAAGAAATCAGAAAATCTGCTTAAAAAAAAATAAAAATAAAAAAAAATACTTTTCTGGCTGGGCTTTTAAATAGTAGCAATCCATTCAGTCTTTTCAGAACTAAAGCAATTCTCTGAACATTTTGAAGTAGAACTTTCAGGTTAAAAAAAAAAACAACCAACCAACCAAACAAACAAAAAACGCAAAGAAACTTTAAAATCTAAAATTTCAATAGCAATGGCATTTTTTGGACATATGTGATGTAATGTCTCATACATAGGTTCACCAGTCTCCAGTGCAGTCTGAGAAGGTTGACCTAAAAAACCTCTTGTCCTGAGCAGTGAGATTCATGAAGTGAGTCAGTTGAAAACATTAACAAGAGGGATGCCCCTGAAGTCCTATCCTCTTCATGCTTGCAGCTATCTGAGCTAATGTTAGGAAGAAAGTGCTCCTGGGATCCTTTACCAAGGGCTGTTTCCCATGATTATGTTTAAAAGATGGAGATAAGATTTACTCTTTGATTACAAAATAGAAATGAGAGGTAAAATCATCAGCCTCTGATAAAACTAGTGAGGCATTTGTCTAAGAATTAGAGAATCTGAGTTCTGACTTCTTCTCAGCCTTGAGAGTTTAGACCCACATTTCATTAGAGAAGGCTATTTACTAAATATATTTACAGGTTCCTTGACTGGTTTAAGTGAAGTTGGCCCATCCACCTGGTCATAGCTGGTAATAGGTCATTTTTGGTATGTGACGTGTCATGGTATTAAAGGCAATCATTATGAGATCCAGTGTCCCTGTTCGTGCATATATGAGTTTGGTGACTACTGCTCTCAGCATGCTATTATAAAATCAAAATAGCAAATCCACAGTTTACAACTTAGAGATCAGGGCACATAGAAATGAGGGAATAGCATTTGGTTTCCAATCCTAGCTCTTGTCTTTAATGCAGAGATTACTAAAAAAATCCTCTCTAGGTGTTTTAATTATACAAAATACAACTGCTTTTTCTCTTTACTGTGTTTACTTAAGCATTTACTTTGCCATGTAATCATTATGGTTGACAATAAGAAAACTTATTTGAATATAATTTGTATGTAGGTAAGTGTGTTCAGGAGAAACAAAAAGCATGGGGATGAATATGAATTAGAGTATGCCAAGAGACAGAATATACTTTGCTCTTTGAATATAAACATATGACTGTAAACAATTTGTGTTATTTGCTGATCCTTCAGTAGGTAGATACTTGATGCATCAGTGGAAAGTTAAGACAATTTTATTTTCACCTTGCAAAGAAAAGAACTGAAATTTAGTCTTCAGAACACAGCACACCACAACACTTCAGAACACAGTGATTATTTGCAAAATGATGTGGTCAATGCTATACTTAAGAGCTTTATTTAAGTGTATGGCTTTTAAGTATATAGTCTAACTCAGTATTTTTTCAACAGAAATGTGATGCTGTGATCTAATATAGCCAGTAAAAACACAAAAATGAAACATATTCATCTAGTTTTATTTTCTGAGGTTTTCTGTGATTCTGCCAGTGAAAGTTCAATATTTTTTCTTGTGCTAAAGTATCAGATTCTTTGAGCCCATCTTACTTCTTTAAGCGAAAGAGATTTTGAAATATCCTTGAGATTAAATAAATATGCAGAGTCTTCATTTAGGTAACAGTGAGAAACACTGATGAGTTAAGTCACAAAGATCCTACCAAAGAATCCTGTAGTTGAATGATCAAAAATAAAACTAGAGATCTAATGTATTATGTTGTTATGGCAACTGAATATTTAGATTTAATTTTATGTAAGCAGAACTTCAAGGATTATCCTGGGCAAATACAGTAAACATATTTGCAAACAAATTCAATATTCCCATCTAGATATTCTATCTCTAGTAATCATCAACTATGTTTACTGTAGCATTATCTAATGTTTTGAATTCCCAATGACTTTATCATTAATCTGGTTTTGTACAATTTTATTGTATGTTTTTGGCAGCTGACCACTCATCCTTCTTGTTGTCCAATCTGATTTCAGCTAGTGCTGGTTTTAGATTTTATTTTTTTCTACTGCATATGTATCTTCTTTTTTGCCTGCTTCAGCTGTTGCTTTAAACAACAGCTATTTCCCTGTCGTCTGCAGACTAAGCTGCCTTGTGCATTCATGCTCTATGATCACTGTATGATTCCTTTATTCCTCCACTTTTTTCTTACACCAGGGGCAATTTCTGTTGCTAGAAACAATTTATGGCAGTGTATGTGAACTGAAGACCTAGCTTAATGTGTTTAAGATTATTCTGTGCTGATGGAATTTATAAGAAGCCTGTCTTGATAAGGTGATCCCTGGTGTTTATTTAGCTTCTGTTCAGATACTCAAAGTAGTTTTTTTTCTCCAATGCCACAACATAGTTGAGCAAATGCTGCATATACTTACTATGCAATGAACACTGCTGTTATTCTCAGCTAAAGAGGAAAACAGATAAAATATGATTTTTATATGCAGTTTTCAACACTAATTTTACTATTATATTATAAAGGCCTAATATTATACCTTTAACTGAGTTCGTCATTTTCACTATCACATTTAATAAGAAAGTGCATTTCAAATGGAGTTAATCACTAATCACTAATCATAATAAAATCAGAATTTGGGTGAACTAACTGCTTTCTAATATATATTGTCTTGTAATTACTTACTTCTTGTACTAATGCAACTCTGTTTTCTGAACAGGGATTGGCTACTTTATTAACAGCTGGCATAAAAGGAGCTGCCTTTGAGCATTAATCTTCACTGATGTGTGCCAGATCTCATTCTTTCATTAAACAAAATGAAATTTTGCCAGAGAATGAGAATGCCAAACAAGGCATTCTCAGCTTCAGTAGTGTTTTTGTTTCTCAGTCAAGAACATTTTCTCTCCTGGCAGAGGGAAAAAAAAAAAGGAAAAGAATGTTGCAAGTGAAATCATGTAGTTTTTCATGTGCATTAAGAAATGTGGTAAACAGAGCTATGAATTACATTGCAATTTTTTTTTTCTTTAGGGCAGTCTATACTAGAGCAGAATGTTTCTTTCTTTTTTTTTTTTTTTTTTTTTTTTTTTTTTTTTTTCTGCAGTAGGAAGGAAAAAATATTATACAGTCTGCCTTAGAGAGCTGGAGAAGTGTGGGCCTGTCAATTAAACTGGTTTACAGATTCATAGGCAGAAAAGAACAATTCACCAAACCCAAACAAAGAAGCCACTGTCAAATAAATTAGCAGCACTACATCCAAGGTAGAGTCAAGATTTCTATAAGTTCATGACACCTTGTTTCATCTCAAATAGACTGAAATAAATAGCTGCAATTCCTATATATGGGACTTGCTTATCAGATGAAAAATCCTTCAATAGTCTTGCAACAGATTATTTTTAAATATAACACATGTAAATCATAAATGGGATCCACCAGGAAGATAGGTGCTATGCTGTAATTTTAGTTGTGTTATAATTTGAGTAACGTAGTATCAAACTGACTTCTATCTGATAGTCATGAGGCATTTAACATAAGAGATATGAAGATATTTTCATATTGCATCATATAGTCTTTCAATGATGTATTGACGTGTGGCTGTTGCAGCTTTTAGAATGTGGCACACAATATAAAGCACACTTGAGTACTTTACATTACCGAAATGTTTGCTTTGATTTGTGATTGTCTACTATTCTGAATAATCTTAGTAAAGAAGCTAGATTTAGTTTCATGAGATAAGAGATTATGATTTTGTGATAAAAGATAAACTTCATGTGTCTATGAATGTAACCTTGGTGTTAAAACTGGCATTGTGTCATCATAAGGCTAATGATTCACTAAGTGTAATCATATTTCATGTTATGTTTATAGAAGTTTATTATTTCATTTCAAAATATCCTATAATTGTTTCAAATTTTTTGATATATAATTTACTATTAATAGCTACATTAGGTAAAACCGATGAACTATATAATCTACCATAATTGATAGTCAGGGTTAGATGTTTATATTAAATAGGAAGAAAAGTTATAGTGAATGATTGTGAAATAGCTACGGCATCTAAGAAAACTTTTCATATTCACAACACTTAGTAAGTACACAAAATAATGTGAAATTATACTCCTTAACATTTTCCATATCAAATTACTATATGTACCTTGGCATCTTTTGGAAAGGCATTTTTGAATTTATAGTATCAATATCTTTCCAATGTGTCTTTTAGTTTAGTCTAAGAGTATCTGAAGCTCAGGACTAAATTATAATTTTAGCTGATTTCTAAAGTGAAGTCATGACTACTAGAAGCTGTTCTTTTGATTGTTATTTATTATTATTTATTCTCATTAATATTGACAAAATGACTACTGTGTAACAAGGTGGTTAATCAGATTCTGATCTAAATAGTGCAGTTTATGAGCATTTAAATGCAGAATACAGTGTAAAACAATACTAGCTTACATAGAAATATTAATTTTAAGAAATGCTGAGAATTTCTTACCAATAACCTCTGTCTTCACACTTCAAGCAGATTTCAGGCATACTCTCATAAATCTCAAATAATTTCTTTGGTTACTAATGTATTTCCCCAGAAGAAGTTCGATTTGAGATAATACTAATCTGTAAGTGCTTAGAGATTGCTTTGAGTGGTCGAATCAACAGCTGTCAAATTAGTTTATAAAAACAATAATGAATCCTCGGTCTCAATAATCTATTCTTTTGAATACTAAAAAGTAATTTATCCAACTCTTTGTAAACATGGTTCCCAAAACAGCACAGCAATTTTACTAAAATATCTCTTTGGCAAAAATTCCTATTAATTCCAGCAGAATGTCTGTGTTCTTTGTATAAACTTCAGCAATTTGTTTTATGCATTGAGCTACACATCTTGATAGAGTACTAGCTGGACAAAAGAATAGTTTGGATCAAAACTAAAGGAAGATTCATAATTTAAGAGAAATCTAACACATAATTGAAAGCATATTCAGAAACAATATTCCAATACTTTTTCCAGTGCAGATCCATAGTTAACACTAATTTTAAGTACCCCACAATGAAGCTATTTAAATATATATTTCTAAACTACCATGATTATCTGAGGCCTAACTTAGCATGCACTCTAATTTTGTCCAATAGAGTTAATTTACAGAGTGAAACTCTGCTTGGTACCATCTTCTGTCTTACTTATTTAAAAATTCTTGTAGAGAAAGAAGAAACAATTCACAAATGTGTAAATATGCGTGTCTGTGTGGCCAGTGTTTGTTTTGGAAGAAGATAGAAGCTGTAATACCTTATTGTTCAAAGATGAAATCTATTTCACCTTCAAGCACAAGTTGTTCCTCAGGACTGTTAAGGCTCTAATTTAGTGTTTAGTATTTACTAGCAGTAATCCTCATTTCCCATACACATCTCCAGCTCCTGTTCTTCATTTTTGTGGAAGTTATCATCACTTTTATTTCCTTCCTTTTCCCCCACACACTTGTACATGGCACAATCTCATTTCACAATGGGAAGAGAGAAAAAAATATATCAAGATTTTGACTTTCCCATAACATGACAAGGGTCCAGTGGTTTGACTAGCTTTAACTTTGGCTTTCCTTCACTATTCCAAATAGTGAGTATTAGTAGAACCTAGTCTAGACATCTTAATTCCTGGACATTAATTTTGATGTAATCTTTTGGTATTTTAATATTATTGAATTTAGTAATATTTAAGAATTTAGCATAGTTATTAATTATATTGTGTTTTGAGACTATGCTTGCTTTACTTTCCATTTCTGGTTGCTATGGGGGAGCTGTAAATTGATCTATGTTATCTCTGGAAGACAGAGAAATCTGTATGCCCTAGGAGGATGTTAACTCCCTGTATCCTTGATGAAAGGAACGTTTCCTATTTTGCTACAGCCATTAGTGGTAAATGCATGTAATCACAGGTGTGTACAGATAGAGTTCTGAAGGACTGATTTCAAAGGAACAGCTGTTGCAAAGGTCAGAGTTGATCCCCAGTTCCACTTGCAACTGCAGAATATTTGAGGCCAATATCATATTCTTCTGTATTTATTAACATTATGTTTGTAACCACACTAACTACACTGAGCTTTTTGGGGTGTTTTTGTTTGGTTTTGTTTGCTTGGTTGGTTGGTTGGTTGTTTTTTTAAATAGCCAGTCAAATATTAGAGGAAAGAATTTGTGGCGATTGTCTGATTCTATCACTTGTTACCAGTAATTCACTCTAATAACCACTCCGAGTCAGTATATTTTGGGGAGCTTATATTTCTGTTTAAATCTCTTTAAAAAGCCAGTCATCAGGAGATAAGAAATCTTCTTTGACTGTGCGTAAAATACTGAGTGGTTTGCATCCACACCCTAGGTGTCTGGCCAAAACCAGATGTAGCAGCTGGTGTTGTTCAGTCCATCTGGAAATTGGCTATGATATAACTTCGTTCTCCTGAATGGCCTGTAGCTGAAATGCCACAGCCTACAAAAGCGGGTATAGTGTCTTGGTAAAAAAACANNNNAAAAAAAAAACAAAAAAAAAAAACCAACAACAAAAACAGGACAAAAGAACTGAAAGATTTTATTCAAAATTATATAGGTTTTGATAATGACCACTGTATTTTAAAGTCGTTCAGTAGTGTATTGTGTAAGCCACATGACTAACATAATTCCAAAGGCAGAATTGGATGTGTTATGTGGTATATTTTTCAAGACAATATTTTTTAAAATTGTATTGATATTTTTTGTTCCTACACACTACTGTGTGCTAGAGAAAGCAAGTTTTTAAAAATATGTCTTGTATTTCAAGAGAATGTTGAAGGTCTTTCTCTGCTGTGGGTATCTGCTTCAGTCATGGACTTACATGAATATAAAGGACTGCATTTGCCATGTTGTGTGTGTTTCTATATATCTGCATGTAATTACCAAAGAGTGAGGGATACTGATTAGTAACATTTGAGTTGTAATAAACCATAATCATTACTATTTTTATTTTAATTGTGGCAATATCTAGAGAGTCCAATTGCATAGGAAGGTCTCATGATTTATAAACTTAATACATCATGGCAGACAGTATACCCAGTGTTGCACATTCATATTTCTTCCCTTTTTATAAAGGTTGCATGAAAGTTTACTAGCTGTTGTTTGGGTGGGTTTTTTCACCCTCAGCTAACCAAACCCATCTTTCTATTTTGTGACTGAGTTGGTTCAGTATCTGTTAATTTTGTTGAGGGGTTCCTATGTTAAATTTTGTTGAGGACTTCCTATGTTAAAATCTATATGGCTTAGAAATTTGTGACCGTGTACTTTTACATACGACATAAAATATGCATGACAACAAGTCATACACATTTTTTCTTTGATAATAACATGACTAACCTCAAATCACAGATGAGAAGGAAAAGTATTCCATACACTGCTATTGCCATTCTGAAAGCCTTGCTTTTTTTCTATTTGTAAAATATAAAAAATCTGCTCCTAAACCTTACTGCTTAGTAAAGTGTCTATACAATAACACATTATTTCCACACATAGTGTTTTTTCACTAATATCCTTAAGTGCAAAGAAATTGTTGTTATAAAACATACTACACTGGAATATTTAATGTATTGTTATTGTTACAGTTTTTAAAAAATTTCCAAGCAAGTAAAATCTGCCAATTAAAATTAAATTATATTGTTACTTCATGCCAATTACATGCAACTATAAACGAGGAATCATCCTCATCAAGTGATATCTTTTTCCATCTTGTTCAAAGAAGCTTTTAGATTACTAATCTTTGAAGGTTCTTCAAATATCTAGCAAGTGATTTAACTGCTAAATACTTCTATCTTCATACTTGTAATGAAGCCTTGTAAGAACAGTATGAAGCAAATGTGATGATCCAGTACAGCAAGAAAACAGATTTTGAAACCCCTGAAGCTAATAGACACATTGTTTGTTTGGAAGTATGCTTATCTATAGTCCCATTTTTTGTGTTTTCATTCGCAATCCCTGAACTCACAAAGTCATGGGATAGTAATATTTATATAGTCATAATGAATTATTTTTTTTTTTCACTCTCAACAGAGAGTGCATTTCTCGATGAGCCACTAAACTCAAACAATCTGTACCTATCACTGATGTTGCATCTTCACCAGGATTTTAGGAGGAATAAATTGTGTTGGAAAGAATCTAATCTGAGATTGGATTTCAAATCATTATTAATTTAAGGATTTAAAATAAAAATATTTTTCTAAATTGATATTTTCTAAATTTTTATTTTTGTTTGATATCAACTTTTATTTCAAGGTTTTAGACATATTTCTTCAAGAATTATTTGGAATACCACCGCATGCAGATAGGGAATAAAAATCACTAGTATTCATCAGGAAACACACCTGCTAAACTAGTGTCTGCAGCATCAACAGAAGAAGAGGCACGAGGAGAAAGCAGGAAAAGTACTTCACTGACAATGTTTGAAAAAAGAAAAGAAAAAACACTCCCAAAAAATCCCAATCAAAAAAACCCTGATGATCTCAGTTCCTTGCAATGGAACACACTTGAAAGATAAACATCTTGCATAAGTCTCATTCGCATGGTAGTGCATCAGCTTTCTAAATCACTTTTTGGAAATCTAACCATATTGTTGAGAATCTGTATTGTTCAGTGAGAAAATTCTCATATTTGTAACTCTAGTTGGAGCCCTGTAACCAGTGGTGTCTCCCAAGGGTCAATACTTGGTCCAGTCTTGTTCAATATATTGATCAATGACCCGGATGAGGGGACTGAGTGTATCCTCAGCAAATTCACTGACGATGTCAAACTAGGAGGGCTGGCTGACACTCCAGAAGGCTGTGCCAACGTCCAGCATGACCTGGACAGGCTGGAGAGCTGGGCAGAGAAGAATCTAATGAGATTCAATAAGAGGAAGTATAGGGTTCTGCACATTGGGAGGAAGAATTCCAGGCACCATTATAGGTTAGAGGAAAACCTGATGGAAAACACTTCTGCAGAGAAGGATCCTGGTAGACAGTAAACTATCCATGAGCCAGCAATGTGCCCTTGTCACCAAGAGGGTCAATGGAATTATGAACTTCACAGGGAAGTGTGGCCAGTAGGTCGAAGGAGGTCATTCTCCCCCTCTTCTCTGCACTGGTGAGGCCACAACTGGAATATTGCATCCAGCTCTGGGCTCCCAAGTTCAAGGGAGACAGGAAACTACTGGAGAGAGTCCAGTGTAGGGCAACAAAGATGGCTAAAGGATTGGAGCATCTCCCTTGTGAGGAAAGGCTGAGAAAGCTGGGGGAGAGCTTTAGCCTGGAGAATAGAAGGCTGAGGGGAGACCTTATTAGTGCTTATAAGTATCTGAAGGGTGTGTTGAAGGAGGATGGAGCTGGACTCTTTTCAGTGGCTCCCAGTGACAGGACAAGGGACAATGGGTACAAGTTGGAACATAGGAAGTTGCATTCAAATATGAGGAAAAGCTTCTTTACGGTGAGGGTGACGGAGCACTGGAACAGGCTGCCCAGGAAGGCTGTGGAGTCCCCTTCTCTGGAGACCTTCAAGACCTGCCTGGATGCAGTCCTGAGTAATCTAGGTAATCTTGCTTTAGCGGTGGACTTGGACCAGATGATCTCTAGAGGATCTCTAGAGGTCCCTTCTGACTCTGGCAATTCCATGATAATATATCTTTACGTTAGTATTAGTGATAATATCCCATTATATATATATATTTGGCTTGAATTATAAGCAGACTAAAGAGGGTTAAAGAAAGGAAAATATTACTACCTTCAATGTACTGACAGGGAGAAGTGATACAGAGATTTAAGTGATTTCTCAGCTATTTTCCTCCAGTCAATATAGCTGCAATATTATGAACGGCTTTTCCATTTTCCAGGGACGTTCCAGACGCCTCTGTGTCACAGTGCTCTGTTCAGGTTAGATCTGGGTGAATATCCATCCCTCAGCTCCATAGGTGAAAAACTTACTTGTCACACTGTAAGGCTCTCAAGCAATATTCAAGTCAGGACCCAGCTAAGAAACCACAACAATAGAGCAATTTGTTAAATCAAGCTCCTCTGAAGGAAATTTGGTCTTAAGAAAAGAGCTTTCCTGTATGATGCAAGAGAAAAACAAGTTACTTCAGACTGGGATCAATGAATGCCTGGATCTGAAGTAGGAATAAGTAATAATAAGTGGAGGGCTGAAAGCCCTGCTGTCTTTTACTGGTTCCTTTAATCACTGTAGTTCAGATCTGTATACTTCTTTAGAATCCTACTGTCTTTATTGTCTTGCACTCCCATTACGACATTCATTCTTCTTACAGAGTCAATAAGAGGGTGGAGAGCCTGATTTCTGCCCCTCCTGGGCACTCCCCTGTATGCCAATTTTAGATTTCAGTATCTACTTTGGAGTCTGGTAGGTAAACCTTATTTTTATGGAAACTAACTTCTAGGTACCTACATCATCTATAGGACCATTTTGAGTCTTTATGAGCCTTCTTTCAATAGAAAGCTGACTTGCTTTAAAAAGTCCACTACTATTTTAAGAACAATATGAGTTTGAGAAGGTGGTTTTATTATCAGCCTGCTTTTCAAGTACTATTGTTAATTTTGCGGTCTAGTAATCCTTATTCTCCTTCTTGAGAGAATGCCTCAAGCTTGTTCTTTTTGCAGAATGTCGTGATTTCCTTGTTCCATCCTCCACTCAGGAAGAATAGATTTTATTCAGAATACAGGCTTCTGTGCAATGTATTTTCCCAATTCTTAATATAATTTGTTTACAGTGATCATGAGCTGTTGGAGCTGTCAGCATTGGACACTGCATAATCTGGAATTTCTTAATGCCTGAGAGCAAGCTATTGTGCAGCACGGTGGGTGGGCTGTAAAATCTTTCTTTCATGTATTAAGAAGTAAATATGAAGTAAAAAAGTAAATATGATGTCCATATTGAAATGCCATGTTTTTGGAATTTCTGAGCACATAGTATGTACACATCTTAAAAATGAAAGCCTATCTTATTTGAAGGAGGTATATTGCAAAAAATTAGGAATTAGAAAGGTTTTGGACAAGATTACTGAATAAGTTTAAAACTCCCTAGATTTTCAGATTTAAAATTCATCCTATCATGAGGATAGGAAGGAAATTAAATAAGGGTGGGTTTTTTTGAAAAAGAAATTGTTAGTTTTGCTAAAACGTTTTACAGAGAGTCTGACGTTTATGATATTCCTAAAAAAGCCTGTCCTGCTTTCTATTTTGCTTTCACTAGCCCTTGAAACTAGCTCTTGGTAAGCCTTAGCTTTTTGGTCTCAGCTGCTTCTAAGATTGACTTTAATTTTGGACTCACAGAGGCTGAAAAATCATTATCTAATGAAGCTAAAAAGAGCTGTGTGAAATGCTTTTAAAAATGTCATAGTTATTCTCTTTTCATAAGCAGTTGCTTGAGAAGATATTTATAAAACATTTCATTGGACTGAAAGAAGAGAACATTTCAGGGATAATTTGAATCCGGTATACCTCATTTGCTTGAAAATTCTGACATATCTCAGTTTTAGAATTTTGAATTAGAGAGAAAAACATGAATGAGTTCCTAACTTCATTGTAGACAAAATGGCATGATAAGAGTGAAGTCATTAGTAGAGAGGGAGAAATAAAAGCCTTTGTTTTGAATTTATTGAGTCAACTAATTCAGCATGACTGAATATAATGATGTATAATTTATTTTTAAAATATAAAGTAATTGTGTGTAAATTTTGATTAGTCATTAGTTAGATAGCTGTAATTTATACTAATGTAGGTAATCCTCGGTAACCAGCAATATATAGAAATTGAAGCAGTACTGTAAAATTATACTGTAAAAAGAATAATAAACATACAAACTTTATAGTATTAACAGCAAGAAGGCGAGGGGGCGGGGAGGGAGGGGAGAAGGATTTTTGTCATTTGTTCAGCTGCCAGGTAAGAAGGTGACCTGCTGGACTGCAGTACCTCTTGAGAAAGCACCTATCCAGGAGCTAAAGTCTGCTCCTAGGTATTCATTCACGTGTGGCCTGGCAAGGAGGAGACATCCGTGCCCTCCAGGTTGACAGTTGGTGAAGCTACCTGAGATGCCTCCTTCTTTACTGGACAGATGGAGAGCACACCTGGCCTGTCAGAAGGCAGGATGGTGAACTAAGGACCTGCCTGTCAGCAGGCAGGGTGGCCAATAGGGCCTTGACAATAAAAATGTGGGTTTCAAATTTTTAAAAAAGTCACTATGTATATTTACATAAAACTGTGGATCACATATGGTGGTGTGGACTTTTAAGACCATAACAGCAGGTGAAATTTGAAGCCCAGGGCAGAGATTTGCAGATAGGGCTCCAATTATGTATTTTTTTTTCCCTAAGTTTGCCTCAAAATTCTGGGATCAGAATTGCCCTGAGTAACCATATTCCTGGGGAGACCATATCACTCTCTACAACTACCTGAAAGGAGGTTGTAGAGATGCTGGAGTTGGTCTCTTCTCTGAAGTCACAGGCAATAGGACAAGAGGAAATGGGCTCAGTTTGCACCAGGGAAGGTTCAGATTGAACATCTGAACACTGAAAGGGCTATTAAGCATTGGAATGGGCTGCCCGGGGAGGTGGTTGAGGCACCATGAATCCATGGAGGTATTCAAAAGGCGGGTTGACACAGTGCTTAAGTGACATGGTTTAGTGATGAATTTTTGGGGTTTTTATCAGAGTTAGGTTGATGACTGGACTAGATGATCTTAAAGGTCCCTTCCAACCTAGAAAATTCTACCATTTTATGATTCTAAATGAAATCTTCTTCAACAGAGAGATGTGTATTTTCACTGACCACTCTTGTTTCTCCTTCAGTCCACGAAAACTAACAGAGAGGTCTAAGACGTAGTTGATTTCCTACTACTCTAGACATCTGTACTTGACATAGTAAGTTATGGACTGAAAACATGAAGACAAGGAAAATTATGGTGTATCAAATGACATTGAAGTAAGATCAATTCTATCTCTGTCTTTAGTATGACCTCAAATGTTAAGGCAGTAGTCATATCATGACAAAAAAGATACTTTGCTCTTCGCCTAAGCATCCTTTTTCTCACAATGCTTTAGGCAACAGGCCATAAAATAACAAGAAACAGAGTTTAGAAGGTAAATTCTTGTTATTGTTTTAATTTTATTAAAAGTACGATATGAACAGTGACAGACAGATATACAATGTACCATTTACTGGGATAAGTAACCATATGAGCTCCTCATAACAGAGTTGTAGAAATTAATCAGATAATGCAAAGGATCATGTTAGTCTGTGTGCAAAACACAGTCCATATTATCAACAAAAATGTGAAGTGAAACAGTGTAAACTTTGTCACAATTCCCAGCTTTCCTGACCACACTATATACTCAAAAAGTGCTTATTTTATGGTTTAAGGTGCTTCCTTTCATTGACAAAAGAAACTAGGCATTATGACAGTGAAAATCAATGGCTTGCCTTCGCTTTCAGAGAAGAAAAAGACTTTAATGACAAATAAGAATTGCGCATGCGAATACAGTTACTGGATCTTTGGGACCATTCATCAGCATGAATTGCAAAGGCAATTCAAAAACAATCCTAAAAAAATTATGATTAATTAAGGTCTCAAAAGGCTGACACAAGCATAAGGTTGAGGAAAACCTTGGTCATACCTTCAGAACCAGAGATTGTGATTGAAATATAATAGCATATTATTTGCCTAAAGAGCTGTTGGATATTATAGCTCAGAAATAGTGTTTCTGTAACTATCATGGCTTAAGCAGGTAAGAAGAAACAGTTAAAAAAAATTAAAAAATCACTGAATTAATGGTGATACTAGTTTTTGCTATCTCTGGAAAACAACCTTCCCCCAGAACCAACTCTATATATGTCTCTCTTTCTTTCTTACAACACCTATAACCACATCGTTGAGATTTTCTCTAACCACATCTATTTCCCTCACTTCCTCAGACTGTAGCTGCAGTGGATAGCAAATTCTGTTAAAATGGTAACTTTTCTGCCTTCTGCATTTATATCTAACTAAAAATATCTAACTTTGTTTCATTTGTGTTCTCTCAAACTCTAAAAATCTCAAGTGTCTTTTGTGTTAACTTGTCTCTCCATGGCTTCCTCCCTGCTCCCTTTTCCACAGATCATTCTCTCTTTTCTTCTTATCAGGCCACAGGGGAGGTGTGAATTCCTGTAAGAAAAGAAAATTATATAATTACCAGCACAAGTACTTACAGAAGCCAGGTAGCAACTAACTACCTTTGATTACTAACAGCAGTGTGGCTCCTTTAAAGTGGAGGAGGAAAAAGTTTCTATAACTGCTAGCTGGAAGTGTAAGCTCTCATTTGCCAGACTAAATGAGCTGAGCTAGCTGATGCCAAGGATAAAGGGAGCTAAATATTGCCTGGTCTGTGCCCTGTTTTATGAGCTTCTTTAACACTTGAGTAGAGTACTGAGAAATATTCACTTCCTTAAGAATTTGCAAAAGGAAACAATGAAATGCTAGTATCACTTTGTGAAATGGATTATTGTTACTGGTGGTTTCAGAAGACCCCTTTAATCTTAAAAGTTCAAGATTTTCTGTAAACCTCCTCAAACTCCCTCTCTTCTTTCTTTGCACTGCTGTGTGCAGTTTTGGTTGGTTGCTTTTGAGCAAATTGTAACTGACAAAGAGTTTGTTACAGTGGGCAAGAGGAAATAAGGGGCTATAAATGCCAGCCACCCATGACACATAAAGATGACAAAGAAAACCAACAAACTAAGTCAGAAAGCCTCATCTGTTTGACTCAGATTGGACCTCAGTACAGCTGCCATATGAGGCTCCACCTTAGAGTCTCTTATCTCATTCAAAATAGGACCTTTCAGCAAATAGCATTGCTTTGTCTTATGTCTGAGGGAAAGAAAAATATCAGAAAAAGTAAAGTATTCCCTGAAGGTAAAGAAGATTGACTGTGGCTTCCGTTTATTTTCTTTTTTTTTTTTTTTAATTTTCTTTTCCTTGTAGTTTATGAACAGGAAAACAGAAGATTTTTGCACATTTGCAGCTCAGTGGGTTCTTCCTTTATCAGTTGGTTCTTCCTTTATCTTTCCCTGGGAGAGTTCACAAATAGTTTTAGTCAAAATAACTAAATCCTTCCCTATGGCATTTTATTCCTGGAGAATGAGTTGTTTCAACATATGAACACACAAAAAAAAAAACCAACCAACCAAACAAACAAACAAACAAAACAAAACAAAACAAAACAAA
>VZRU01018529.1:676812-723746 GCA_013398155.1 Pedionomus torquatus
AAGGGTTTTTAAAAAAAATGTAAAAAAAAAAAAAAAAAAAAAAAAAAAAAAAAAAAAAAAAAGAGCTTGTATAACAGTTAATTTGAATATTGCATTAGCTGACTGAAAAAATTTTAAAGTTCACTCAGTTCTATAGTCCATATGTACCTGGGACATGGCAATCCCGCAATCCCAATCACAAATACAGATTGGGCGGAGAATGGCTGGAGAACAGCCTTGAGGAGAAAGACCTGGGAGTGCTCATGGATGAGAAGCTCAACATGAGCTGGCAGTGCTTGCACTGGCAGCCCAGAAAACCAGCTGTATCCTGGGCTGCATCAAAAGAAGTGTGACCAGCAGGTCATGGGAGGTGATTTTCCCCCTCTACTCTGGACTTGTGAGACTGTCCATTTCTAGAGTTCTCAGCACAGGAAGGACATGGACCTGTTGGAATGGGTCCAGTGGAGGGCCACAAAGATGATCAGAGGGATGGAGCACCTCTCCTATGAAGACAGGCTGAGAGAGCTGGGGTTGTTCAGCCTGGAGAAGAGAAGGCTCTGAGGAGACCTTCTAGCAGCCTTAAGTAATCTGAAGGGAGCCTACAGGAAGGCTGAGGAGGGACTCTCAGGAATTGTAGTGACAGGACACGGGGTAACGGTTTTACATTGGAAGACATGAGATTTAAAAATAAATTCTTTCCTGTGAGAGTGGTGAGGCACTGGAACAGGTTGCCCAGGGAGTTGTGGATGCCCCATCCCTGGGAGTGTTCAAGAAGAGACTGGATGGGGGTTTGAGCAACCTGGTCTAGTGGGAGGTGTCCCTGCTCATGGCAGGGGGGTTGAAACTCAATGATCTTTAAGATCCCTTCCAATTCTAACCACTCTATGATTCTATGATATGCTAAACTGTCCTGTAGTTCAGGCTAACCATAATAGGACTTGATTCTTGAACTGTACTGGTTTCAAAATATCCGAGTTCAGTATCCAGGTATCCTATGAAGATTTTCAGCAAATCTGAATCTCAATTTTTCACCGTGAAAACTGAACATAACACTTTTTCCAGTCTTATGAAATGAGGGAAGAGATTGTTTTCATTGTGTGCTGCATGATGCCAGGACAAAGGATTCTGAGTTACCTTTAATGTCGTTTGGCTCTGTCACAAAATAGAGAAATAACTTTAGAATTATGCTTGGGGTTTTCCAGCATTGGTTGAAGAGTTCCAGGAGCCACACTGGAGTGGACCGATTCCCTTCCTGCTTAGCTCTCTGTTATACCTTCTACAAGCCCCTTACGAGCCATCAGCCCACAAACTATGAAGCTAAGAGGAGTAGCTCTTTGGGGAAATCTGCTTATTCCTGCTCACACTGCAAATAGGTGAAAATAGTCCATGGAAGAGTGCAAGGGGAATGCTCTGTACATTTAAAATAAGCAACATCTGCTCACTTAGTAAAGATCTGACTACATCTTGTAAGAAGCTACACATATCTAGTCAATACAGTAACAGTATAGGTTATGTTCATAGTTACAGTTAAGATATGACTTCCTGCTTACTCATCCTAGGTGATGTTAATTGAAAATCACTTTTATCCTCAGACATAATAGCTCAGGATAATCCACAATAATGTTCCCCTATTACTTTAAAAAAAATCAGAGAAAATAACTCCTGTCATCACTTCAGTGGTGAAGATTAGACTCAGGCATTGCCAAGTGGGTAATCAAGAGTATGTTTTGCATTAATCCCATAATGGGCCAACTATGTAGGGGAAACAACAGTGTTTATGAATACAATTGGTTAGTCATTTCAGGAAAGAATTAAGATTGTGCTCCAGCAAACTTAGTCACCTCCAAAGACATAAATTCAAACTGGTGACATTTAGGAAGCTTCCTGTACATCATGTGGTCACCTTAAAACTGAGACAATTGAGAATTTCTGTTCAACTATACATCTTGGAAGAGTAGGGACATGTGAGGCATAGCAACATTGCCAGACATTAAAAAGCTTGGAGTGTGCTCCAACTCATTGTTTTTCCTTTCACATGCAAGTGTTCTCAAAGATAACTCATGAAAAACAGTTAAAAAGAAGGAAATTTCTGAAGCCCATAAAGAATGCATTTTCCAAAAGCTTTTTTGGCCTACAGTAATAATATGAAATCTAACCACCTTCTTTTCTATAGCGGGAACAGTAAATAAAACTTGATCAATCAGATACATACATTAATGGCATCATGCCTAGTATTAATTAATGTGATCCACAGTATCTGCAAACCATATAGTATTTAAAGCTGCAGATCTCCTGACTGAATCTAGATGCTTGAAAGACAATTTATTTGGCTGCTTTCTTTTTTATCCATCTTCTTAACTCCTCACTTTGAATGTGTTTATAGGAAAATTTACCTATCCAGAAAAATATTTTGATATAGTCCTTTTCTGTATTCTGGGACTGTTCAGCTTGGGGAAGAAAAGGCACAGGGAAATCTCATAAATGTGTATAAATCTCTGAAAGGGTGAGTAAAAAAACCAGACCATTCTTCTCAGCAATACCAAGCAAAGGAACAAGAGTCAACAGGCACAAACTGATACATAAAAAAATTTGCTTAAACATAGGAGAACACTTATTTACTTGTGAGGGTAGTTGGAAATGGGTTGTCCAGAGATATTGTAGAGTCTCCACGTTTGGAACTATTCAAAACATGGCTGGGTACAACCCTGAGGACCTGGTGTAGCTGACTTCTTCTCTGAGAGGTTTCATACTCAATTAAACAGTTGTAACAAACTAAAACATTTTCTACCAATTAACTAACAGGGTGTTTAGTTAAAACAAAAAAACAACAAGGTTAATTTTGTTAGCGTATATTGTTATGAATTTTAAATTTGATCTACTAAAAAACACAGTTTCCAAGTGTCTGATTTATTGGCTGTCCAGGAGTGTTTCTTCTATGTGCTTCTTGCTGGAAATTCTACGCTTCTCAAAAGCCTTACATATGTTCTTTTTGCCAACCTAGATTTTCTGGTGAAAAAAAAATATTAGAAAATTGCAACCAGTTTTCCTCTGAAGTGCTGTATAGAGAGCTTCTTATCACCATGAACTGCTGTCTCTTCTTTTCCCATCTGACCACTTGCTCTCACCTTTTAATCTGTTGGGTCCTCTTCCTATTTTTCATTAAGAGTAGACCTATGAGCCCAGCCAAAGCTATCAAAACCTTCACTTCATCTTTTGCTGAAAATATTTTTCACACTATCACATTTCCTGACATTCACTAAGACCAACAAACAAATTTACATTTAGGATATTAAAGAATTTCCCTGATATTCTTCTTCTTACTCTACTAACGGGTATTTCCTAAATCCCTCTTGGTGTTATCTTACATGGAAAATTATATGTGTACGCATATATATATGTATTCATGCCATTTCTTTACTGTAAATAGAAAAATCTTCAAATATTAATCTCTTGTTACATGACAACTTGAAGGTCTCCCCATGGCTTCCAGTATTATTTTGCTTGACCTTTAGTTAAAGATTTGAGAAGTTGTTAGGAACTGTCTTTGTAAGTCCTTTGGGTGATTACTGACAAAGCTTTTATAGTGTGCTTTATATTTATATTCCTCAACATCAGGCTATAAAATACAAGCTTGTGAAAGCCTATAATTTACTAGGAGATAACAAGTATTCATGTCTTTTATTCTTATATTTACTTTGAATGTCATAAATCAAACCTGGCACAAGATGAAGAAGCAGCTTCCTTTAAAGTGTATGTAGAAGAATTAACACTGAAGACTATAAATGTTCAATATATTTACAGTACTGTTTTGCTTTTCGTTTTTTTTGTTTTTTTTTTTCCTTGACAAGAGCTGATTCAAATGCAGTAACCTAGGACAGACGTCAATGACAAATATGTATCCAGATTTGTGGTTCTAACATTAATGTATAAAATTGATTAATATATTATATATAGAAAAATCATAAACATAATTTCTTCAAACTGATATCCATTAGAGTGATGTTCTTGTGAAGATTTTATTACCATTATGTGCAACAGTCTCTGATATGTGTTTTTCCTTATTGTGACGAACCATGTTGCTCAATCCAGTTTAACCTCCTAAGATACCAGAAATTGAACTCAGTGACTGGTAGAGTAGGACCAAGTTCTTCAGTACAATATGTTCTAACCTTAGTTATTCAAACAGGCTCCTAAACTTTCTGTATGTACACAAAATCTAATTTCAAAAAATTCTGCAGAGTCATTGATCCCCATTCAAATTAATTAGTTCTCACAGTGGAAAACTCAACTCATTTTTACTAAGATTGCTTGATATTAATGCTGCTAAAGCCTTGAACGATGTTGTTAATGTGACTGACGTTTTTTGTGGTGACAGAATTTCAAGAGAGTTTTGCTGCAAGATAAGCAGGTATGCTAATTTTTGTTGCTGGGTTGACTGCATCTAATATAGCAATGACAACATATGCAGATGGCATTTTACCACACTTTCAGATATTTTTAAATTACTTCACACTATCATTCACAGTTCATTGCCAGGTGTCTCACCTGGTGATATGAATTTACCAGTATAACCTGTCAACATTGCTGACTGAAAAAAAATTTATTTTTTTTTAACTTTCTTGTTGCCAGTCTGGTATCTGTTCCTACACTAATCCAGATTCTCCAGTGCAAGGTTCTAATTTATGCACATGAAGCAAAATTTTGCCAATCTATAACACTTCTTGGTAATACCAGAGAATATTGCCGATGTACTATTTATCACAAATCCAATGTATAGTCTTAAAAAAGACCTACTAGGAAACACTTTATCACCAGATATGTAGCCACATATGTTTAGTTAAACAGAATTTGAAACATAATTTTTGCAAAAATCAGGAATAATATGGCTATCTTAAACTGTATATCTTTTGTAAAAGTGTCTGGAGTAGTATTTGAGAGGAAATAATCTACTGAGAATACATCAGCATTGTCTGGTGAGAAAGAAGGGAAAGAAGGAAAGCAAAAGCAGAAAAAGAAGAAAGCTATTTCTGTAACACTACTTATAAATATTTTATTTAAATATCCCCTTCTAATTTTTAGAACTAGAACCCAGTTACTGATTCAAGCACTCCATGGGATACTCTGAGATTAAATACATTCTCCTGAGGCTTGTTTCTGAATCTCTGATTCTTTCTAATAGAAGAATGTCAGGAATGCTGTCTTTTTCCCTTAAAGGTCTCACCATCTCCCTACTTTTCTCTGTCCTAGAAATCTTGTCCTTTGTAAACTATGATTTCTTTATTTCTGTTAGTGAAGGTATGACATTCATTGCCTTAAGTGTATTAGAGCAAAATTTGCATCCAGAATTCAACAACGTTCTGTCTATTCAAGTGTGCCTTCTGTCTGTGACCTTCATGCAGCAGCTACTATCCCACATATCAATGAGTTCATAGCAGCAACAGCAGATGGAAACAGTGTAGAAGATAGATAAGCATGGAAAAAGATTCAAAGCCATGAGATTTTGAAACTGGATAAAATACCCATTACTATGGTACATAGGAGTTAGGGAACATCAGAAGACTATGCACAGAAGACAACATGCTGAGTAGGAATGTTTTTTGCAGAGGAAAAGAACCTGCATTGGCTGTTGGTGTTCAAAGAGATGCCCACAGGGTGGGAGACACGCAGTATAAGCTTTCATCAGTTCTCTCACCTGCAAACTTTCCTCTGAGTGTAGAAGTCCTATGTTTCAAATTGGCAGGTAAGACAACAGTTGAGTGAAAAACACTTAAGAGGCTCTTTCTGGTTTTTGGTTGGGGTTTTTTTGTTGGGTTTTTCTTTTTTTTTCCTTTGTCAGAGATAAATGGACAATTTTGGATCGAGAATTCCAGGGGAGGAAAAGCAGAACCAAAAAATCTCTTTTTCTAAGTGATATTTCCTTGTTTTGATATGAACTATACTAAGTATATTGGGTTAGCATAGTGTTGGTGTGCAATTTTTCAACATGTTACTTTTAGTTTTGAAAATACGTTTTTGCCAACAACAGAAATTCTTAAGGAAAAGAAACTCTTTCCATTACCCTGAATGAATTTCTAGTCATAACAAAAAAAAAATATTAATCCAGCTATTTTTTGTATCTTCAAGTCAAGGCTTGAAAGAATAGAATGGTTAAGAAAATTTTTTGAGGCTTTTTAGGCATCCTTTTCTGAGAACTGTATCATTTGGTGCCATCTGATTTATTAGTAGTGTAAGTATTTCCCCTTCAGAATACTTTGTATGACATTCTCCTGGAGAGGCTGACAAATTGGGGCATAGACAAGTGTACTCTTTACTGGGTAAAAGCTGGCTGGGTGGCTATGCCCAGAGAGCTGTGATTACTGGAGTGAATTCCAGCTGGTGGCCAGTCACCAGGGCTCAGATATTTTTTAATATCATTATTGATGATCTGGATAAGAGGATTGAGTGCACTCTCAGTAAGTCTGCAGATGACACCAAACTAGATGGGAGTGTTGATCAGCTTGAGGGTAGGAAAGCTCTACAGAGGGACCTGGACAGGTTGGATCAATAGGCCAATGCTAACAGGATGAGGTTTAATAGGGCCAGGTGCCGGGTCCCACATTTCAGTCATAACAACCCCAGGCAACATTACAGGCTTGGGGAAGAGTGGTTGGGGTGGCTAGAAGAAAAGGATCTGGGGGTATTGGTGGACATGCTATCTTAACATGAACCAGCAATGTGCTCAAGCAGCCAAGAAGGTGACCAGCATCCTGGCTTGTATCAGGAATAGTGTGGCCAGCAGGAGTAGGGAAGTGATTGTGCCTTTGTACTCGGCACTGGTGAGACCTCACCTCGAATACTGTGCTCAGTTCTGGGCCTCTTACTACAAGAAGGATGTTGAAGTGCTGGAGCATGTCCAGAGAACAGCTACCAAGCTGGTGAAGGTTCTAAATAATGTTATATGAGGATAGCCTGAAGGAAGTAGGCATGTTTAGTTTTGAGAAGAGGCTGAGGGGAGACCTCATTGTGCTCTACAACTACCTGAAAGGAGGTTGTAGAGAAGTGGGTGCTGGTCTCTTCTCCCAAGTGAATAATGACAGAACAAGAGGAAATGGTCTGAAGTTGCATCAGGGGAGGTTTAGATTAGATATTAGGAAGAATTACTTCACTGAGAGGGTGGTCAGGCACTGGAATGGCCTGCCCAGGGAGGTGGTGGAGTCACCATCCCTGGAAGTATCGAAGAAACATGTAGATGTGACACTTCAGGGTATGTTCTAGTGGCTGAGATTGTTGGGTTGGGTGATTTGTTTTGTGGGGTTGGGTTTTGGTTTGTTGGTTTTTTGTTTGTTTGTTTGTTTTTGTCTTTTGGTGTTTTTTTTTGGTTTTTTTGTTTTTTTATTTTTTTTCTCTGGTGTCTGTATGGTTGGGCTCTTGATCTTAGAGTCCCTTCCAGCCATGAAGATTCTGTGATTCCATGGTGACAAAGATGATAATTTAGCAATTTTTTGAATTAAAAAGTAAGTACATTGGAGGGCAAATCACCTCAATTTGTCTGAAAACTTAAAAGCCAGGCTTCTCAGAATCCCTTCCAACTTCCCAGACTCATACATAAGATATTGTACATAAAGATTGACACTGAAGGAATAAATACAAAAAAGTGCAAACTGTGCTTCCCTAGTCTGCTCTGTCATACCCATGCACACTTAGACATCATATGTAATGCACAGCCTGTGTCTGAGGAAAAGGATGAGTATGGGAGATGCAGTTAAGGAAAAAAAGCTGAAACGTCTTTCTCTGCAGAACAGTAGAAGAGTGGTAGTTAATTCCTAAAACAATTCATTTCTCCTTAAGTGATGTCTTCTACTTTGTGCAGGAAATACTAATAAGAAAAAAATTACTCAAATTCAGTCTGGAAAGCTGGTTTAAATGAAGCGTATTACTTACATACGCAGAGATCTGCAGTCCAATAATTGAACTTGGTTAAAGTTCATATGGATGCAGTTCAAATTTACACTTGAAAAAATGAGGAAATAAATCAATCTTTTAACATCATTTGACAAATTGTTCTTTTAGTTAATGTCAATTAGAAAGAGAGTTTTATTTGGAAAGAATGTTAGGCTTTAATTTTTTCAATTTTTCTTGCATCACACAGTAGTGTAAAAATAGTGTATTTTAATGATAGGTGTTTGTAATCTTTAATATGCCAATAACCATATCTAATATTTGGGCTAGAAGACTTAAAAATAAAGAAAATCAACTTATGTATAAGAGGGAAAACTCAGAATACAGCTGATCTGCTTTCATAGATCTCTCAGAATTTTAAACTTGGCCTTTTGTTGTGCTTAATGGAAATGTCTAGTGTTTGAAAATCATCATGGTACCATTTATTAAAGCCCTGATTGTTTTGCTTGAAAGGTTTGTACTTAGAGAAGATGGCATCTGTTGGTGTACTCCCACATTAAGTTTTGAATTAATTTTAAGTTTTAACATATAATGGGCCTGAATGGATATTCCAAGTATCTTCTGTGAGGTACTTCACACTCTTGACTCTCATTTAATGTAGTAGCACTTGAGGGTGTCCAGCACCTTCCATGATCAGAATTTGTATTTTCATAGAAATTTGTAATGCTTAAATCATTGTTTAAATTATCACGTACAGTACAGGTATCCTTGAGAATATGTACTGGAAACAGCATTGTGGCAGAAATCCACAGATATCTAAACTATTTTTTGATGTGCTTCTTTTCTTAGTAATGAATGTACTAGGTCCCGAAGAGCTTAGTTACCAATTCAGATAAATTCCATGAATTGTTAAATTAGTTGTAGTGTTTCCTAAGGTTAAATTTTTGAGAAAAAGGACATACAAGCACATTGAAAACATGCTATTTACCATTTAGGTTGTGGAAACATTTTAATTCACACATTCAAAGTGAATTCGGGGAATAAGAGCAGATGCTTCTTTTTTTGCAGTCTAAACTATGCCATAGCAGACGATTCAGTAGCTTGAATTGCAGTTCTTCCATTTTCATCTGAGCTTTTATGTATAAGAGCTTGGAAGTGTTTCAACTGTTCAAAGCAATTACAATTGCCACTGCTAAATTAAATTTGAATATAGCTTGTTTTACAGTCAGCTGCTTCTTTTTTCTTTTTTTTTTTTTTTTTTTGGCTTGGAGTGTGTAATGCCTCTGCAGTACTATCAGGGTTAATGAAGACAGTTAAGTGAATGCACAGACAAACTTCTTGCACAGAACTCTGAAATATTAATCATAATGAAAGAGGAAAAGGAAAAGGATAAAAAAAAATAAACCACCATTTACTGTAATAGAAGGATGTTAAAAATATCACATTTGTTCTTGAAAATATTAACCATGGGTGAATCAAATGACAAATTGTCAACAGTATGCCACTAATTATGTCAAAATGATTGTTCTTCTTTCATACAAATAAAAATGGAAATCAATATACTTAACAGAGGATTGTATGCAGTTTAAGACGGAGAAATCACTTTGAAACAGTTCACTGTATTTATGTCTGAACTGCAACGACAATACATATTTTGACATTTTTGTTGATCCATTCATTGGCAAAAATGATAATTAAGAAAAAAGAAATCAATAATAATTAAAAAAAAAAATCTGTGATCTTACTTGACTCCATGTTCAATGTAATTTTTCCTCTGCTTGGCAAACAGAGATTCATAGTTACTACCTTGGAAATTATAACTATTTTGTATTCTGATATCCAGCAATGAAGAACTATTTGCCTTGATGGTAGTTTTAAGGACTACCATCCTAAAATACTACTAAAAATTCCTTTAAGAATCATATTCCTTCATGATTAGGAATACAGGTTGTCATGTTAGGGTGCCTACTCAAATGAAGACATATGATTGTATGCAGGTTTAGAAAAGTCAAAGAAGTTTCAGAATCTCCTGATCTCAGACTTCAATTAACTGTGTATTAGCTATTCAAATCAAGAGAACCAGAGCTGCATTTTAAAGAGCAGATTTAAATGTGTTTTAAAGAGCAGATGTCTGTGGTGGGAGAGAGGTAATCTATCCTACATACTTTTTTCCCCTATGCAGTCTTCCAGGAGTGCTTCCACAGAAGTTGTGTCCTTTTAAATTCTTGCTACATAGGTTTATAGCCAATTGACTAAAATGTTCATCAATATTCACTTCATCCTCATATGAAAACTACCATGAACAAATGATACAGTCAAAACCAGCAATAGCTTAAGAATACATATATATAATCATTAATATATAATATGTACAATAAATAGTGAAATGGATTTTTAAGGTGTTACAAATACATTGGTAGCATCTTTTATAGGAATGTTTTCTTTCATTTTATAAAAGTAGTTATGACTGCAGCTTCATTTTGTAGACAGTGCATTACTTTAAGAATTTCTCCTCATTAAATGAACAGTCAACAAATCTGAGCAGCTTCGTTGAACATAGCATAATGAAACATTTCTTACCTGATTCAACACTTTGGGAGCACACGAACACTGTCCCAAACAGAATTAGTAAAATGCCTTAA
This sequence comes from Pedionomus torquatus, assembly GCA_013398155.1. Lineage (NCBI taxonomy): Eukaryota > Metazoa > Chordata > Aves > Charadriiformes > Pedionomidae > Pedionomus > Pedionomus torquatus. The sequence continues at coordinate 687,312 of VZRU01018529.1, forward strand.
CAAGATAAATATATAAAAAAAATAAATTCTTCTGCACTGATTGCTTCTTCCTGCATTAGGCCCTCTCGACTTAGCAAGTTGCCTTTATGGTTTTCCGGGAACTTGTCACAACTGCTTTAGACCTAGATATTAGTTTTAATCCTCCTACTTTCTCATAACTTCATTCCTGGGCTTCATCGTAACTTAATTAAAAACATTTCTAGTGATCCAATCTTGTAGACCTTCTGTATTTACATGTCATGTCTTCAGGGATGTCTGATAATGGAAGAAAACAAGTATGGACAGGTTCAAGAAAGAAATCACTCTTTACAGTAAATAGCTCACAAATTTAGCAGCTAGGAACAAATATTATCATAAAATCATAGAATCGTTAGAGTTTGAAGGGACCTTGAAGATCATCGAGTTCCAACCCTCCTGCCATGGGCAGGGACACCTCCCACTAGACCAGGTTGCTCAAAGCCCCATCCAGTCTGGCCTGAAACACTCTCAGGGCTGGGGCATCCACAATTTCTCTGGGCAACCTGTTCCAGTGCCTCACCACCCTCACAGGAAAGAGTTTCTTCCTAATATCTAATCTAAATCTTGCCTCTCAATTTTAAAACCATTACTCCTTGTGCTATCACTACGCTTCCTGACAAAGAGTTCGTCTCCTGCTCTCCTGTAGGCTCCCTTCAGATACTGGAAGGCTGCTAGAAGGTCTCCCCAGAGCCTTCTCTTCTCCAGGCTGAACAGCCCCAGCTCTCTCATCCTGTCCTCATAGGAGAGGTGCTCCATCCCTCTGATCATCTTTGTGTCCCTCCACTGGACCCGTTCTAACAGTTCCATGTCCTTTCTCTGTTGAGGACTCCAGAGCTGGACACAGTACTCCAGGTGGGGTCTCATGAGGGCAGAGTGGAGGGGAAGAATCACCTCCTGTGACCTACTGGTCACACTTTTTTTCATGCTCTTGACAAGTTATAGAATGATGTCTACATAATGTTAAGACATTCCATAATGGGACTGTTTCATATTTTCCATCAGAATTCATAAAAAATTTCACTTAGCCCCACAAATTTTTTCTTAGCTGCTGTATCTAGTATTCTGTCAAACAGTCAACAGTTAAGCTTGTTCTAGGGATTTCTTTTTAGTCAAGAAAAGGACATAAGTAATAACAAATATTTTTTCCTCTTTCAGCAGCAAAAGCTCAAAACTTTCCCTATACAAACTCTAACTGTCGTCTTCAAAAAACTGTCAAGGATATGATGAAATATTTCTATATAGTTAGCTAATATCTCTCTTATTGTATGTTTCAAGTGACAAATAATCAGGATAATATCTTTAAAATACTAGCACTTAGATCATTGCAGCATTAAACTATGAAAATTTGCCAATGGTTGCTATATTCTGTAGATGTAATTCAAAATTAGTATTTATTGTCACATTCCTTCATTTGGGTCATGGCATTGAATATGTATAGTATTTAGTCTGTCCATGTCACTAGGTTGAACAAATGAATTGTCTTAGATTTTGTGCCAAGGATTTAAATAAAAGCAATATTTTCTCCTCAGGGACTCAATCAATTTTTAATTGAATGTTAGCCTATAAATTCTGTTTTACGTGTCAGTCGGTTTGAACAAAAATCAAGTCTCATTTACATCATGTTATGTGTGAAATCATTCCATCTATGTCTGTATATAAACATGGTTTGAAATGTACACTGGGAAACCAAGATCAGAATGTATTCCATTTTCTTGTCATCCTCTTCAGACATGGTAGCAAAGGAAGTCATTCAATGGTGTGTTTTCTCTGGCAGAAAAGCTGTTTTAAGAACAGCTGGACACTCATTCCCACAGCCATGTAACAAGTGTGCCAATTGTCATTGAAACTCTATAGTAAACCAAATATCTGACATAATTCAGCCAGAAATCAAAATAAAAATAAACATAAACATGAAATCTCTTGTTATGCAGATTCATATAGCAGTAAAATAAAGATTTCCTTTCGTCTGATGGGGAGAAGGGGGAAGGGAAACTTAATTTCTTTCTTTTTGGAGTAAAGAATTCATCAAAACTTTGAAGTTCTGAATTGATTTCCATACTCTCATTATAAAAAAAAAAATACCAGTTAACCCATTATTTTCCCCTAGTACTGGTTTTTCACTAATTTTCCTTCATCAGAATGAAAATTCAGTAACTTCTCTTTACTAAATCTAATTGAACAACATGGTTTTTATTTAATCAATGTAGTTATGTTTATTTCTGAAAAAAATACCCAAAGAGATACAAAGCAGCTATGCGGATACCACACACTCCCCCAGCAAAAGTACCTAACTGTCTTAAAGCTACATTACTAATCCTTTCAGGGAAACTTCTACTTATTCAGAATGACATCTACGTAATATAAGTTCATGTTTGTGTTTCTTAGAAAGAGACACACTCTTAACACTTGAAGATGAATAGCAAATAGATTTTCCCTAGCTTATTTTCTTGTTGTTTTATTATGTTTGGTATCTGGACAGTCCATTTATCATGAGGAAAGTATTAGCATTACATTTTTCACCTCATTTTCTCCAGTCAGTTCTTATTACTTCAGTAAAAAAGAAGCTAGGAAAACATTCCACAACCCACAGGAAAATAAAGTTGAAATTAAGCTGTTCTGTTAAAATTCAACCTGGAATCCAATGTGGACCAAAGTATAACATTCAGCCAACATATGCCTTAAGCAACTCCACAGAAATCATAAAAAGAAGGAAGAAAGGAGGGAGGAAGCAAGATTAGGTTTGTGTTCCTGTGTGATTTACAGGTATCTGTAAATTTTGTACTGAAAAAATACTGAACGGTCAGAGAATAGGTACATCTTTTTATTCCTGATTTAGCTATAGACTTTTTAAAGAACCACTCCAGATGCATCGTCTTATTATGATAAAAGAACTTTTTTAGAAATTTTAATTTCTTGATCAGTTATGCTAAATGTTCTTGCTCTTCTGTATCAGGGCAGATTATTATTATTTTCACAGAAGATCTGGGCTTGGAAGGGACCTCTGGAGATCATCCTCAGTTTAAAACCTGATGTGGATCACGCATGACTATATCTATTCTTTCATCTGTTACTTCTTCAAGTAATTTCCACAAAAATATTTCCACGGCAAAGATAAACCAGACTGAAATAATACTAAGGGAGGCTAGGCTACCTTTCACTGGCAGCAAATCTCAACTCAGTTGATTTGGAAGTGAATGGAGAATGATTTTCTCACCCATTAAACTTCCATATTCTTGTTTTGCATGATGGTGATAAAACTTTCAAAGCATGACAGAAAAATGATTAGGAATTAACTTAAGAATATTAAGAATATTCTTTTCAGATCACTATTCAGAGAGACTGATATGAAAGACTTATGCCTGGGTCTTCTGTTTATTTTGTTATTTGCTTACTGTGAAATAAAATGTCTTTATATATGAGAGAAGTTTACTATGGAGCTAAGAAATATACTTCACTGATCTTTTCTTAAAACTGATGAGTTTTCATAGAATTCTTTGCTTTACACGGGCAGGCATTTTCCAAAAGGAAATGAAAGTAGAAAATTCCCATACACTTTAGACAGCTGGTGTGAATGGCACCATTGCCACATAACTCTGTTTCATACACTTAAACTTGTATACATTTAGGTGTTAATTATAGCACAATCAAGTTTAAACTGTTAACTTTATGCAGTGAAGAATGTTTTTTTATCACAGCATTGATACAGCAAAGGATATTCAATGAGTTAAAAAGTAATAATTTTGTGCATGAATAATCATGTCTGTAATCATGTAGGAGAGAGTCAGAGAGCTCTAATACATTCAGGGTTCACAAGACAGACAAGGAGGTAGAACAATGATAAATTATTGCTTCTGTTCCATTTATTTCAGAGAGCAGGCTAAACCACTGTCAACTAAATGGGTCATCTGACTTCTCACTGTAGACTAATTTTTTCATCAGATTTTTTTTTTTTTCTGAGGTTTCCCATCAGTGATTATTGTACCTCATCTTTTCACAACCCTGCAGCTGAGAGATTCTTAATGGGATTTCTTAGCTGTCTCAAGAAGATGTTTTCACATGCTGCAAGCTCTGCCTCTTCACCTGCAAAAGCATGTCACTTCCCCTATCCTGTGGCTTTCGATTCAGAGTGCTTCCAGAATCTGCACAAGTTTCCCACTTAGCTACACATCACGCTGTTGGCTCACACTGTTCACCACAAAGCCTTTTATCTCCCCTGCTCATTTGTCCTTTTTTTCTGAAGTCTCTAACTAACAATGCTATAATGACTATAATATTTCATTTTAAGTATCATTTTTACAGTAAATGGTGGCACATTAGTGGGTAAATTTAAAAAACATAATGGCAGATAGTTCATCATCAAATATATTGACTGACTAGAAAACAATACAAATTTATTATATTTGCAAATTGTGACATATATTATCAAAAATAAATGTTAGACTCTTAAATGAAAATGAACTAGTATATAATGAAACATATCAGGTCCTCCTTTTTCTCATTCTTTTATAGCATAAAAAATACACAAAACCATATAAATATATACACATAAGTATTTACATTACTTAAATATCTACCCAGGATTTGAGTTTCATCATACCTGGGGACAAACTTTCTGCTTCTGTGTGTTTCAAGGCAAAGCCAGTTTGAAAAGGGGTTAAGTATTTTTGGGACCAGTAATATCTTTCTTCAGCTGCCAGACTGTCCATTGACCAGAATCTCTTAAGACAGGAACTAAATCTGCTTTTCTCCAAAGGCCATGTCTACCACAGACAGTCTATAATCCCAAAGCAGGGCCCACAGGTGCTTTTGTAACAGAACTGTTCAGTAATAATTGTCATATAATAACCATCATATGGACTAAGAAGAATTCTGGCTTTATCACACCAACCACACTTTGATATGATCTCACTGTCCCCTTTGTGGTGGTGGAGTGAAGCAGGTAAGCTTCAAATGTTGTGACACAGCCACAAAATGAGGAAAAAGCATTCTGTTAATGGAGGATGGAAGAGTTCCTTCCCTCCTTGCTTCCGCTGCTGACTCCAAAACACTCTAAGGTCTTTTAGTCCCCAGTCAGAAAATATACTTAGTCCCCAGTAGCTGTATCCAGTAGCTGATCCCTGGGTCACCACTGTTTCCCAAAACAACATGCCAGCCACTGAAGCCCACAGCCTCTCTCTCATTGCTACATACACATGCTCCCACACACTATAGTCACCCAATCTGTCCCTAGGTCCTCTCACGTCCCTACACACAGAGGCACATTTACAAAAGAGTCTTGCCAGTAGCTGGCTCAGACCTAAGGCTTTAGCAGTGGATGACCCTCTATCTTCATGGTTTCCTCATCAGCGGCCTCAGACCTCCTGGCCTCTCCCATAGCCAACTTTCTGATCCTTTTGTCTGTCTAAGTGTCCTATGGTTGCTTCAAAACTTGGCTCCCAAACCTCTTAGTCTACGTGCCACCTTGTCCAGCTTGATATTCACCAGCAATCACAGGCTGGTGCACACAGCCCAAGTCAACATACAGGCCTCTCTGGTCTGGTCTGGCACCACAGACAGACAGGCAGACAGACAGACCTCCTGATCTGATTCCAGTTGCTGGCATGTAGACCTCCGTACAAGTGTATGTAGGCCTCCATACACTGAACAGAGTACTCTCATGCAGGAAAGGAATTGGAAATATAGTTCAATGAGAAGATAGGAAAAACTGCTGTGGAGTGCAGGGCATGGCTGACTAGCTGCTTGTTTACATATTTTGCATGTAACCAATGTTTTTTACCCTACCACATGTCTGTTCCACCTTGATCCTGATCTCTTCCCAAGTTTAGTTACTCCCAAACATCCCATTATTTCATGTGTAATTCTGAAATGTTCTTTTCCAATATCTCATAATGAATCTCAAACCCCTTGACAATTAAACCTTTCTGTCCAAAAGGTGATAGAGGAGAGCATCTCCCATGCACCTGTTATGGGTGTCCTGCCATCCCAGGGCAGCTGGAAGTGCCCCTGAGAGCTCCACTGGCACAGCTGACTGGGAGGACCCATGTCTCTGACTTGGTTATTGGGTTCCCTATCTGCTGTCATGTGTCAGTGCTCCTTCATGTGTGCTCCTTCATGTGTCATGTGACACCTTCCAACAGAAATGCCATGGGATTTGTCAGAACACATTTTGCAGTAATATAGATACACTAAATAAACCTTGGGTGACTAAGGCTGCAACACAGCAGAAATGCACAGTAAAAAAATGTTAAAATATACAAGTAAACTGAATTAACATACCGGAGGTAGCTAAATTAGAGTAATAGCAGTCTCAAGTCAACTTCAGCAAAAAGGACAAGAGGACATATATGTTTCATATAAAAGATTAAGTCAATTAAAAAAGTCCCAAAAGTCTTAAATGAAGAAAACCCTCTCTCTTTGGCCAGCAGGAGGTATGCATATCTCTCACTAAGAAATTACTATGCTGTTCATCTGCATTCAGCTCCTTTCCCAGAAAACACAAGATTATGATGTTCTAACATGAATAAATCTCCATTCAGGTTTTTAACCTGTCTAATTGATACTGTAAGATTATTGAAATACTTCCAAATAATTTAACATTATTTGTTTTCTGGTACAGCACTTCTAATGTGACTTTGTTTTCAAGCTCAAGTAATTCATGTGCAAAAGGGACCAAACATTAGAGTAAAACTTCTGAGAATCCTGAGGGTTTGTGAGGGTCTGTTTTTTTGTTTTGTTTTGTTTTGTTTAGTTTTGGTTTTCTCATGACTTAAAAATTGACAAACTGTTAGTATTCTCTGGCCATCACCTTGGAAACTGCCTGCTTTTTTGTGTTCCCTGAAATTACTTTTCCTTCCTGAATCCAGCATACAGAAACTTATGTAATACCTTATATTACACAGTGAGGAAGGATCTTCAAGCAAATAATTTTATTCCTTTCTGTCTTCTTTGACAATATATTATCAGCAGCTGAAATGCTTCTAACATGACTTGATGAAAGTAACTATTTTTAGGGAATGGGAAGGTTTTTTGAGGAAAAGGAACTTAATTATCTCTTTAATCAGTGTGCCACAAAATATATGGACCTGACATCCAGCAGTGAAAACTGTGGCATAGGAACAATGGAAATAGTAATAATAATAATAATAATTACTGTTCATAATAACTCACAATGAATAATTCATCCGATAAATCAAGCCACTCTTTCTGCTCCTGGAATGTCTGCAAGCAGAATAAGATTTCCCTGGATATGATAGTTAATCAATTTCTCTTTCAGCACCCAGCTAGTTTTGAGTTAGATAATGGGCACAGTTAGTCCTCCTCAGACCGTTTGACTCTATGATACTGTTTTTTTCACCCATTGGAAGGACATTACTGTTTATGCTATAGCAATAAGAACAAGATAAAATATTCTTTGTTACAGAAGCAGAATTAGTTTTCCATTCACACATGTGAATGGAAAGTTTTGAAACTCATGTTCCACAAGTATCCATTGCAGAAATATCCATAAGAAGCTGAAACAAAAAAGTAAACACCTTTTTTTAAAAGAAAATAATCAAATTAATGCTTGCATCCAGTCTTGCAATCCATAGCTAGTGCATATATCAAACTGCTTCTGAACTAGCCATGTTTGCTGAATATTGTACTTGTCTTCATAACAGAAAAAATTTATCTATATTTCAAGAATATGTTGTTTTGTTTCTCTGCTTATATGTTGCCTTGAAGAAACATGCTTCATATTGGCTACATGGAGCATATGCTGAATTTTCTCCATTCCTGTATCTGAACCTCCTCAGTTGCTCTGTCTGTAGTAAAAGAAAAAGGTGCAATAAGTATCTTAGTGTGCAACCACCTTTGAGTTATTATATATCCCAAGCTGATCATTAGCATAACCTATTAGCTAAGTTATATGTCTCAAGTTGATTGTTCCACACTAACATAGTCTATGCTGAAAAGAGAACAGCTACAAAACATCATTAAAAGCTACTGGACTGACAAAGTGAAGATCTTTCAGCTGCCCTGGAAGTTCACACAACACAGATCTTACCATCCAGTCAGACTTCTCTGTGAACTTCATTCTAAACTGTTATTTCTGAATAAAAAGAAAAAAAAAAAAAGAAAAAAATTCACTTTTATTCCTATTTACCTGTTATTAGCAAAATTCTTGGTCGTGGATGTTGATTTCAAAACAATGGCTGGTTATGGTAAGACTGAACTGTATGGGTTGCACTCTATGACTGGCGATTTCCATGTAAAATAGCCTTATTAGGAGAATCACTATAGTCTAGTGCAGTGCTTTTAGGAGATCATGTAATCATCACCATGCAAATTGTTATCTATCCAGTAAGTATACTTTTTCTCACTTTTCCTCTTGCTAGTGTTTATGCTGGACACCATAAGAAACCTGTATAGTGAACAAGTGAATAAGGTTCTTCTTTGTCTCCTTTCAATTACAAGGGCAAAAAATACATAACAATACATTAGAGTATTCAAATATTTTTCTCTTCTAGTTCTGTCTAGAATTGCTTTCTACTGCATGTAGCTTCTCAGCTCAATGATAAATTCAAGATGAAATGTATCTGTTGAGATGAGTGAACTGTGACTGCATAGGACATGGCTCTGTAAAGCAGTAATAAAAATAACATTACCTGGCACCTTATTTGAAGTTATGGAATTCCTCATCGTTTACCGGTAGTAGGAATGTCAAGCTCTGATTTCCAAATTCCTGACTTCTGAAAAACCACGGGTACTTAGTGTAGTCAGTGGAACTTTGTTTTTCCTGTTTTACTAAGTGCACTTTTTATTCACACAAAGAAAAGAGGTATGTGTTAAGGCACAGGCCTATTCCCTCCAACCACAGACACTTAACTGAGTGTGTAACCTAGGAATCTAGCAATGTCTAATGGAAAAGACATAGCCTAAAATTAGTCTCTTGATCTCCCTCATTTCAATAACTTTGATGACAGTTCCCACCTTCAGCACAGGCACTGAAAGAAGATGTCTTCATTTAAAACTTGACAAACTCAAACATCAGTGTCAGTGCTTGACAACATTTGTGATAACTGATTGTCCTGGTTTGAGGTAAAACGAACCAATTTTCTGTTTTACAGTTTTACTTTCTTAGCTGGGCCTCTTCTAACTAGCTAAACTCTGAAATTAACAGCACATTGTTCAAAGCTGTTCCGTCTCACAGTGATAAGACCTGATTATACCAAGGGATGGTATGCAGAGAGGCCCTTGTTTAGACTTATTGCTGGAAGNTTTGTGATAACTGATGAAAAAAATAAAGTGATGTTGGAATCAAAATTTCATTAAAATAAGGTAATGATACTTAATTATTTAACTGAAAAAAGAAAAAAAAGTTCCAACTTAAGAAATAATTGTTGGCTTTTTAAAATCATAAAATAATGGGAAAAATTAGTCTGATTTTTTCTCCCATTATTTTCTCTCCCCTTCTGATCCATCTTCTTTCGTTCTATCTTGAGAAATACTATTTTGACAGGTCAACATTTAAAAAGTATTAAGAAACTATAAAGATAATATTATGACTATTTTTTTTCAAACATTGTTTGAAACAGCTAAGTAATCAGGAAAGACCAGATTCTACGAAGGCTATGGTGCTGCAAATGGGAGTTAGTTTTAAGAACACAGTAGCACTTTGTTAATTTTTAATTAATACATTACCCCTTGTTAAGTGCTGAAAGAAATTCTCTTTGCAATCTGCATGCCAAAAGTAGTTCTTGCATCTGTTTAACAAAGTTAAGAGCCAAACTAGTTCTTCCTCATTTTGATTCTGGGCATTAAAGAAGGATCTGATGAAATAACACAGAGAAAATGCTGTAACATGCCTTTCCACAAAGAATGTGGTATGCCATGTTCTGTGTCTGTTTACTCAGAGCTCAGTGACATTCTTGTTGCTATTTCAGTTCTGTAATTATTTCTTTTTTAAATCTTAATCTTGTTCTTTTGACTGGCCATCGGTTTAAGAAAATACTTAGCATGAACAGTGGGGCTGACTAGGGATGCTGGTGGCTTCCAAGGAATTAAAGGCTGTATGACAGTTGTGCCTTGTACATAAAGTTTATATTCTCAACTTCTGCATATTGAAACTTTTTAACTGCAGATTTATAGAGCATTTTGTTCAAAATGCTCTATAAAAATCATAAAATTTCTTGAGGTAATCAGAAGGAAATTTGTCAACATTTATGGATCTATTTGTCTGTTCTATTAGTTTCATCCTTTTTTACCATAAAGCTTCATTATTTTATGCCAACTTAAAAGGAATTTGTGATGACTACTCAGATTATGTGGCACATTTTAACATGAGCAAGGTATTTAGCAATATTTATATTGCATTTTTTATACGTCTAGACCAAAGTTCCACTTTCTAATAAGTTTTTAGTAAGTTTAGAAACAAGCAGATTTTTAATAACAAATAATTTAAGTTACTTTAATCATATCCATTATTTTGAAATACCTTATATGCACAATTTCTGGTAGAGCCACAAATTTTCTTTTGTTTAGTGTACACAATACTAAGAAATTTTACCTGTTTGTCAGATATAGATAGATATTTCTGATGAAAAAATATACCTGGAATGGTAATGTTTGGATTAACTGTTTTAAATGTATATGATTGTGTACTGGAATGCAAAATATTTGTGTTTTATTTTATCTTTACATGTCATCCCAAATTTACCAAATACAAGTATGTCATTGTTTTATCACTTCAAGTACAATTCTATCCTTCAAGAAAATCCATGTCATTACTGTTTCAATTTTCCTCAATGCTGGACTAGTGTGTTCCTGATAATTCCTTCACCATCTATCAGGCAGCAATCATTTCTCACTTCAGGTGCATATTCAATATATTGGAACCGTAGGTGATCCCTGAATTTTGAGTAGCCATCATGCAGAATACAAAGCTGTGTTGTTCTCTGGAAGTGATATTTTGCCAAAAATAAAAAGTTACGCCTGGCAACATAATCAGTAAGCAGACAGAATTGAATACTTGAAGTCCATTAAATACAAGAGTTGTCATGGTGAGGAAGAAAATTTCAACAAAGTTGAAAAGTTTCTCTTGGGAAAACACATGACAGTGAACATAGCAATCTTCAGCCAGAATAAACATTCTTGAGAAAAGTTTACACTGGATGGTAAGCCAGCTCTTAGGACATGGCCTCTGCCAGCAGCAGACGAAAGAAAATAAAAGCATTTCACATCTTGGTGGTGGCTTATCCTGCATTGTGGCTTATGTTGCATTCATTTTGCTTCTTTTTCTTATAAATTCCTCTAGGCATCCTCCATGATAGTGATGATGATGGTGTTCAGTTCCAAAGATCTTGGCAATCAGAGCAAATTTCATTTCTCACAATTACAGAATCTCACCATTTTATATACATCTAGGCATCACTCCTATCATGCAGTCCTGGAAAAGAAAATTTTGAGATTGCTGTTTCCCTCTCATCATTTCCTTTTCTTCTTTGGATGGGATCTATAAAGCCTGGATATCCTGGAACATGATTATTACAGGCTCTTCTACTGTTCTTGTAGTAGTGGTGGGTTGTATCTTTAAGTGTTTTCAGTGTGAGAGTGTGAATCGTTTTCTCAAATTAACAAGGTTTTCAATTATACAAAATAATTCATTATACAAAATAAATCATCAGTTTCCTTTAACTTAATTTGTGCTTGCCTACGTGCTTTGATTAGCCATTCAGAATTTCTGATATCTTTTGAAAGGGAGGGAGGAAGCTCTGCTGGGCATGTGTGAAAGAGAATGGATTGTGCTGATCATATAGATGGCAATATTTTATTTCTGTTCTGGTGATGAAAACAGTTGATCATCTTGCAACCTTAGCTTTTGCTCCAAGACAATATTAAAATCATTATTTCTTATGCCTTATGAGAAATTTCTCAAACAAAACAAGCATTAGGTGGAAACTAATTATTTGAGTGGAAACTATAATTTTTTTTTTGCCTTTTATCTGGAAAAATAGGTTAGAAATTTTCAGTTTTTATTGCTACATAAGAAAAATCCTTTGTTAATTAGAAAAAAAAAATTACATTGGCATTTGTTTGCATTAAAAAAACATATTTTTCTTTGTCTTCTTTTTTTTTTTTAATCATAAAACACAGAAAAGACTACTCTTCCTTTGCTCAGTTCTCTCCTTAGTATCCTACTCTTCCTTAAAACCTAGGAGAAAATAGCTAGCTAATGCTTCCATTTCTAATAGAAGGCAGAATATAATTTTCTTCCTGCATCATGTTTTTCACTAATCCTGCTGAATAACCATGTACTTTCATTGATACTGGTTTCATCTGTCATTCTGTGTCCTAAAATCTTGTTCTCTCCCCAGTTGTACTGAATCTGATGTCTCTTTATAAGCTGCTCAAGAAGTCTTTTTTATCTCTACAGATGAGCATCATCTAACCCAATATGTGGAAATTAAATCCTGATTTTTTAGCTTAATTAGAACCAAAAAAAAGAAAGTATTGGTTTCATGTTGTCTTTTCCTTTTTGGAGATTGGAAAGGAGAAAAAATACATAAGCAAAATAAGCATTTCTGTGGTTCTTTTTCCCCCTATATGTCTAGTAGATGTGCGTTAGATGCTTAATATCTGTATCAAAGTCTCTGCATAAAACATCAGAGCTACAGGATATTTCTACTGGAATAATAAAAAGCCCCACAACACCTTTGGGGATTTTTTTTAGTTGATTGACTAATCGGGGGAGAGCAAAAAGGACAGTTGTGACAGAACTTTTGAGTTTTGATTAATTTCTGTAATTTCTTCTTTTCATGTATTACCTAGTACTAAAAGAACTCATTCATAGAATCATATGATATATAAATTTATATTATACCATTCATCATTGAAAAACCATTGAAGTCTAATTTTTTCCTTTAGGTGTGTTCAAATGCATGAATGCTAAGTGCAAATGTAAGAAATACAATAACTTAGATGCAGTAGTGAATATTAGTTCCTTTCCTTCTCCATTCCTATTTTTAATATTAGTAATCTACTGATGGTTCATTTTCACTCTAATCTTAATATTCCCTCTTGTTCACAGTACTGTAACTACTTTTGCCAATCTACAGAAAAATGAGACAGATTTCCCTTTTCTCTTTCCGTATACTACAGTGACTTTGATCATTTGATCCAGTAACATGCAAGGGACAGAGTACTTGTACTTAAAACTTGAAAAAACAAGAATCTGGGATGGGTTAAACAGCATGATTGTGTGCTATGTTTCACCTCTTCTTGCTCTTACAGTTAAATCAGAACTGAATCATAATTAAACTGTCTTGCTTAATATTTTTTTCTTACTTGAATATAAAGTTTCTCAGTGCTTTGATTTAGGAGCTAAATGGGTTTCCTTTTTATTTTGTCTTGTTCTGTCTTTTGTTGAGGTAGACGGCACACTTTGGGTGGCCATAACTGTTGGTTTGAATATATGAGGGTATGAAGTCAGGTAGTCTCATGGTACAGGTTTTCATGGGGATTGCTTTGAGTATAGTACATCTGATAAAAGATATAATGAAAATTCAGAGATCACAAAAATGACTGAGACAAAAAAAAATGCCCTGTTAACAACTTTGGCTTGCTTGCTTTTCTCATTAGAAAAGATCTTGTGAAGTCACAGAAGCAAGAGAAAGCAGTATAAGAGAAGAAAATGTTACATGTTCAAAATTACATGTATGTAGTAAAATCACACAATATGGTATACAATGAAAAATCACATGTTTATGACCCTTGGGAAACAAGTGTAGGAGACAGATGAAGTTTTCACAGTGACTTATGACAATGATACTCAATTAATTGCAATACAAAGATTCCATGGCAGCCTCACTTAAATTTCACAGTATTAATGCGGCTCTTTTCAAGAAAATTATTTTTCTTATGTAGCTGAAAGAATTTGGGTTTTTTTTTGTCTTATAACATTTGAGTTCTCCCATTATTGGGGTATGCCCAAAATTATACTTCTGGAGCAAACACTATGTATGAGCCTTCCACATGCTACACTCCCTTCAGGAAAATACCTACTCCAGCATGTGTCCCCGATAGGCTGCAATCCCTCTGGGGTGCTACCAACTCTGCCATGGAGTAACTTCTAGACCCCTGGCCTTGATGTTTTCTCATTCTCCCTGTCCTGGTCTTTTTACCTTTCTTAAATACATTTTCTAAAGGAACCATACAATTGGCTGAAGGGCTGAGCTGTGTCTCATGATGAGTCCATTGGAGCTGTTTGGAGATGGCTACATCTGGCATGGGGCAGCCCCTGGCCTCTTCTCACAGAGACCATCTCTGCAGTCCCACCACTGTCAAAATCTATAGCTAGTGTATCTTCTTACAGGGTCCTATTCAGGAGAAAACAAACCTTATAAAAACAATCACTCAGTTCCACCTAACTCTCCAGCAAGGAAGAGTTACCAAAGAAAAAGAGGTTCTAGTTTCTATGGGGGTTTTGGTGGTGGTGGCTGCTTGTTGTTTTTTTGTTGTTTTTTTTTTTTTTTTTTTTTTTTTTTTTTTTTTTTTTTTTTTTTTTTTTTTTTTTTTTTTTTTTTTTTTTGTTTTTTTTTTTTTTTGTTTTGTTTTGTTTTTGTTTTTGTTTTTGTTTTGTTTTGTTTTTTGAAGACCCAGACTCATTAAGAGACCAAAGATAAAAGGAAAACAGCAGTTAAAGATTGGAATCAGAGTCTAAATAATGGAAGAATAATGAAAAATGTTCTTGTTCCCAGTTAAACAAAAATTAATAAATCAGCTTTAGATATTTTTCATACTCAGATACTGCCATGTGTTCTCTGAAATGCTGAGGATACCCGTATTCCATTTACCTAAGAAAATTCCAGTTATTCTAGCTTTAAGTACAGCATAAGTATCTGCATCCTTTTTCTTTGCTGAGTAAAAGTGCCTCTGTGCTAGTTCATATGACACCTTATAAAATAATTTCTCTCTCTCTTAGTGATCTCAGATAGGATGCATACAAGTGAAAAAAAAATCTTACTTCTTTTTCCCTTTTTTCCTCTCTCTTTTTTCCCTTTTCCCCACCTTTTGTTTTTCCTTCTTTTTTTATTTTTTTTTTCATTTGTGATATAATTAAGGACTTTTAAGTCTCTAACTTCATATTCATCCTTGTCTAAAGCTACAATGTTGGTTAACCTTTTCAGACATTGCATTTGTTCACTAAATCTTGACACCCAATGTAGTAAAACTAGTTGTGGTTTCTTGGCTATCATGTCAATCATGTTTTATTTAGAAATTAAGACCTGTTACCATTGGATAGTTATGTGAATCCAGATGATGATTTCATGTTGAGTTCTCAGTTTCCATGTATGTGTTGACTTTCCTAGGGGTTGTTTTTTTATTTACAAAAGATAGCTTTGCTACTTATGCTTCAGCTGACAAAAATGACCAGTTTCACCTTCATGAAAATAAAGAAGTCTTTAAAACAAGTGCAAAGAAAATGCCCTCTCTTGCTCTTTGATCTTTTACCTGTTTTTCAGATAGGTTGCATGTAGTTATACACAATAGAATACTCTTCAGCTAAAACCCCATTTTGAAAATATGGCAATATTTTAATATGCTCATAGTTCACTGGATGTTCAAGTTCTTCTTTATCAAAAATCAAGGATTACTTTTTTAATTGCTTTTGAAATGTTTACCCAGTGCAGTTCCAAAACTACTTATCTCAAAGAGGTGGATATTAAGCTCCTCTCCTATAAGCTGGAAGATAAGCTTATTTTATATTTGCTTATGAGGGATTAATGCAGTTGGTGTTTACTGAAGTTACGAAAACAAAATATCTCTCCATAAAAGCATGACATTGCATCTTCAGTTTCGAACACAGAAAACTGCCATGTTTTGCAAAATGCAGTCTAAGTAGGAATTATTTACACTCAATAATTTTTTTCAAAAATAGGAAAATGCCATGAGTCTCATGACATAATTCATAACCCTTTCTGTCACTGTACCTGAGAAAAAGCTATAATCAGGTTTTAGTTAGGAAGATTGCATAAGAATTTGAAGAGGACTGAAGCTTTAACTATGTGGTAAAACCATACCCAGAATTTATTAGAAGACATAGGAGTCCTCCCTCTTGAAGGGTGACAGTTGCATGGATAGCAACTATAGAGGATAGAGGAGATGCAGCTAATATGTGATGGGCAATTAATTCCAGTGTCCAGATCCCAGAGCTAAATTAAAGTCTTTCTGAGAGCCAGATACTTTAGTGGAAAACAACAGATTGACATCTTGCTCCAGAACCAAGATGTCTCGCTGATTCTCTGGCTTGAAAGCTAAGGAAAAACAGAGTTTTCTGGAGGGAAGTAACAGAGGATGTAATTTAGGAGATACAGCCATTCTGACATTGTCATAATTTATATGTACTTTGAATGCAAATTGTATTTTATGATACAAAATCTAAGTGTGTAAAGGTTTACCTAACTGAGGATGACTACTGTATTCACACCCTTTTTGAAAAAGTGCTTTCCTTGTAATGGTTCTGTAAGTTATTTTCTTCTAAAAGAATGTTATAACATGATCACATGTTAAAAAAAAAAAAAAAAAAAAAAGAAAAAAGAAGTTTCAAGTNAAAAAAAAAAAAAAAAAAAATCGAAACGAAACCCAAACAAAGATAAACCAATCTATTATTGTTGTTTTGTTGTTTTGTTTTTTTTTCTAAACTTGTAAAAAAACTAGAGGTTTTCTATGATTTCATACATTAATCTATACTTACTTTGTTGTGAGTTCATCCACTGGAAGCCAGAATGAATAACAAAGGGCAAGATCCACAAACATATTTGGGTGCTTGTATTCTGCTTTAAAAATCAAAGTCCAATAGTAGTTCTCAGTGTTCTAGAAATGGTCAACTTCTTTAAGGTGCCTAAAGTTTTACTGATAAGTATGTGAACAGCCACAGCTTGATGGTGTTGACCAATTCAAAACTCCTTTCCCATCACATTTCCTTAATTAAAGGTCCTCTTGGCTACCTGCTGAATGCTTCCATAGCTTGTCTAGAGGACACATGCTTTCATCTGATTTCTTTTTTGGAAAAAAAGATTCAATATTGAGCTGGGGAATCATTAAATACCTTGCATAAAGAAGGCATTGGTCCCAGTCCCTGCTCTGAGTGATTCAAATAACTGTAATATAACTAAGAAAGTGAAAGAGATTCAACTCCCTAAACCTTTAATGTGCTAAGTCAGAGATCTGGGCTGAAGTACCTAGATGTAAATACCTACAAACAGCAGAGGAAGACGATCTTGAACCAGGTTTTTCCCATATAAGGTGTGAGTCCTTCGAGTGCTGAATTATTGCATAGAGAGCAGCCCAGACATCCTTTTTTTTTTTTTTTTTTTGCTCATTTCAGCATAAGTTTATTGATTTGCATGCCTGATCACAAAGGATATAGTCCATAGTTGTGAATCTTGAATTAAGGTAGAGATTTTCTTCTAGACCATTATTAAATTCTGCTTGACAGGGAAGAGGTTAATCATATTCATTTCCAATACTCATTGTTGAGTTCACTCACAGTTTGCTGGCTTCTGTAAATCTCATTTTTAGTGCCTGATCTTTCTTAAAACATCATCAAGATTGCATGGGTTTCTAGCCTTGAAACTGTGGATTTCATTAGGCTAATCCGGTAAAGCTGAGTCCAATGTCCCTTGCGGGCAGACTTGTTTGGATGCTAACTGGAAGACATGATATTAAAAGATTCTTAGTATGATGACAGAATGGGAGAAACTACAAGAGTGTAAATTCCAGCATTGTCCCAACGTCTCTTAAATTCAGAGGGATTATAGAACATGCAAGTAGTTACAGAACAGATGATCAGTTTTACAGAAATACCTTGTTTGCACTAGAGAGGGACTTCTGTAAGCTCAGAAAACTGAGCCATGTGAAAGCTTATTGTTTTACTTACAGGATGCACCTACAACCATGGCTGTTCCAGCTTCCAGTGTGTTTCATTCACCTACAGTGCTCTACTGGCTGCAAAAGTCAGAATCAAATCTTTTGTGTTCTAGCAGTATTTTCAATGTAAGTTTTTCCATTAAAGGCAAAAAATTCCATAATAGAAAATGGACATATCTTCCTTGCAGTCCTTCCTTCTCACAAATCTTCATTCCTTATTGCACTAGAAATATTTTGGACTCACTTATGGAGGTTACTGAAACACCTCTAATTTTAGACTTCAGTGTTAAATATTATTAAGAAATTGCTTCAAAATTTATTTTTTTTTTTTGTATTTTTATCAGAAAGGCATACCAGAGTAATTATATTTTTATTTTTCTTCCAGGAATACAAGTAGTTTCATAAAGAGTACATTTGACTGCCTCAAAGGCAATGGTTTACTAGGCAGAATGATGGGTTGTTTTGTTTGTTTTTTTTTGAGGGGGAGCAATTAATGCTGATGGTAATACTATATCAAATCATTTCTACTTGGATGTTAGTGTAAATTACAAAGTCACACATTGCATGTTTGAAAATGTTATGCATTATCTCTGCCCTCTGCTTTCTCTTTCTGCTCTTATTTAATTCCCCTAAATCAACAGAAAAGACCTGAATACCCAACTTTATATCAAGAATAAGAGAACTTGTAACTCATACAGTGCAGTATGAGGTGTGATTCATCATTAATCTGATGAAGATGAATATTTCTGGCCACAAAAAAGAACCTTATGAATATGACTGTCTTGCAGGAAAAAGGAATATTCATTCATCTTGACTGAATATAATAGTCTGAGGATTCAGGAAGAAATAGGACATTGGTTACATTCCTTTAAAAATATCTTTAAGTCAGCTTTTGAACTGCTACTGGGAGCATCCTTTAGGATTTATGAAAGTCTGTTAAGAAAAGAAATTCTGTAGCCAGGGCCATTTTTAAATTGTTGTATGGGGCATTTTCTCTAGAAGAACATTAAAGGTTAGAAAACTGTAAAACATTAAGCATTACTTCTCTGAAACAGGAAAACAAAAATTTTAATAAGCTGAGTGCATGGAGATGTATTTTGAAAAGCATGCCGTAAATTAGAGAAACCATCCCTATATAGACATAATTTGTTCTCAATTTCTGTGAAATCCATCAAAGAGTAGGTCTGGAAGATGTTTTAGAATTCATTTTATCATATAACTCCCTTTTTACAGGTTACTCCCTTTTAATAGGTAACTCCATTTTAGCAGGTACACTCCTTTTTTAAATTACCGAAATACATGTAGGATTCTGATAAGTTGTAGTTTGTGTGGTAGTTCATCTCATGTGAAAGGCATTTAACCACTTAGAATAAAGACTTGCCAATGCACAGGACTCCAACATGCATCAGCCATTACTCTCTGCTATGGTCTGGTGTTTGATTATCACGAAACTCAAAGAAAATAGTTGAGTTTAATTCAGATTAAGTTGTGGTCTGTCAACATGAATTTGAATACTCTGATTTGCATGTGAAAAGTTCTGAACAGCATGTTTGCCTCCTAACACAACTATAGAGGATTGAAACATAATATTACTGTATAGACTAGCAGCAGGGAATTGGAAGTTAAATTTAGTAGTGAAGGAAGACTTTAACTCTCCCTTCATTTGCAAATTAGTATTTTGATATCCCCTCTTCATTTGATTTGTCCCAGTAAAAATGTAAGTGTTCTTCAAGCAGCTCTTTCACTAAGTTAGTGATTGTTTGGTGTGGGCTGAGATGGATTGGGTTAATTAAATGCAGTTTCTTTCACTGCCACTGAATTGCCATGCCAATAACTAAACAGTTACATTACTCATTGAGATCTTTTTTTGAGATATTAATTTATTTTCTTTAAATTAAAGTACTGGGCTTGGGCCTGGAAGGTTAATTACTGTATTTCGTTTTCTTATTTACTACTAAGTATTATGGGCATCCCTTTCAGAACTGACAGATTTGGAGCTTTTTTTATTCTCTTACAATAATTAGTTTGAAGCAAAACTTGGCAAGATGGGTCATGACTGTTCCTAAAACATTTTCACACTCAATTGTACACTATATTCAGTTGCCAAAATGATATTATTTGCAGCTTTGTTATATTATTTAAATTTAGAGTTAGATAATTTCTTTTTATTGTAAACTTTATCTCCCTCAAGAGACAGAAAATAGGCATGGACACATCTGTTTTCTCAAATCTATCATGAAATTCTAAAAGATTGTTTGGTTTCTTAGCAAAACTAACCTGAAGTAGTTAAAGGCTTAAATTTGCAACACTTCACAGAGAATAATTTACCTCACTGTTAAGCAAAACTCAATGTCATTTCTGCATATATAGCACTTCAATAAAGCCAGTTACCCCAGAATGAATTGAATAAATACTTGATTCAGGGAGAAGAAAGCTAGAAAATATATTTTTAAATATATGTTAAGGCTTGTAAAGCATGCAATAAAACCAGAAATGTTCTAGAGATTTTTGAAGAGCATATAATAAAAACTCCACAGCCTGAACACTTGCATTTTTGGCAAAGAATTTTTCAAGGTAATAAGTACTGGGGGTTGGAAGGAATCTTCATTTAATGAAGGTGGCTATCAGCTTCCTGTGAAGCATGCAGCAACTTTACAAGTAAACTGTAAATATTAAAAATAGTTCATATGCTCTATCTAACATGTCTTTTTTTTTTTTTCTCTTAGATTCTTTATACTTTGTATTTCTAACATATTTCTGCAAACTACTAAAAAATTACTAGCCTGCAATACTGATCTGAAGTAATATTTCCAAAATATTACCAAATATTTCCAAAATATTTCCAAATATTTCCAAAGTCAGGGTAAACAGAATCTTTTTATAGTGTTATATATCTCACCTAGCGCAACTCTTTCATCCCTCATTTGAAAGTCAGAGGAACCTTAGAAGTTTCTGTTAGCTCTTTTTGGGGGGGAATAAAAGGATATATTACTAATACAGCAATTGTATATTGCCAATTGATTAGGTCATGGAAAGGATGATTTTTAAAGGAAATGTCTTTATTTGCAGCTACTCTCAGTATTAAACCTAGCTTACACATACAAAAATGAGTTATGCAGGCATAGCCCTGATATGGTATGTTTTGCATGTTTTCCTTAAGTCTTTTTCCATATTACATTATTAATCCCAATACCAAATATTACTGAAACAATTAACTGGTTAATTGGACTATTAGCTCTCTTTGGGCAAGATGTTTTTTTTTTTCTGAATAAATATTAGACCTTGTAATAAAATTAACTTTAAAATTATGACGAGAAATTGTTTTATTTAACACTAGGCATTCTATACTAATCTATGGGAGGCGGTGAGTGAATAACTTGTTTTGCTTTGCATGAATGTGTGGCTTTTGCATTACTATTAAGCCATCTTTATTTCAACCCACAAATTTCTCAATTTTACTCTTTTGATTCTCTTCCCCATCCCACTGGAGAGGAGTAAGCAAACAGTTGTGTCATGCTTGGTTGCTAGCTGTAGTTAAACTATGACAAGACCCAGCACATATCTAGTCCATTTGATTCTAAACCAGCCCATTCTGTTCACTACTAGTAAAATAAAATAATATATAGAGGATCTGTGCAGGCTCAAAGTGCAGTTTAAGGTCAGTCAAATTTGTCCTCTTCTTACATTATTTTGTTATTAAAATATTGAAAACCTCTTTGTAAGGGTAAACTAATGAATTTTTTTTTTCTATATAAAATTACCAACATCATTATCATTAAAAATGCATCAATAACATGTTAAACCATTTTCAGGCTCAGAAAGGTTCACTGAAGTTACTTTTAAAATATGATTTTTCCCTGGAATATATTATAAATTGTGTATTTTCCAGTGAAAGAAGAGGAAGATTCCTCCTATATAGTCTGAAAATAATTAGCTGAGGAAAAATGCCATTTTTCTTTCAAACTATCCCCAATTCCATGCTGTGCTCCATGGCACAGAACTGGCATATGCTGGTTGCACTGAGAGAAACAAATGAGAACGTACAGATGTTCTGGACCTCTGCATTTCTCAAACCTTCCCAATAAGGACGGATAATATATGTAGTGGTAGTCTCCAAAAGGGTCCTCTCTGCTCTACGAAGGAGGCTCCTTACCAGGGCTACCTTAACACACTGCTGGGAGGTGCTGGGTACTGGAGGACAGTGGCCAGCACAGGCTCCTCATTTACAGGTTGTCAGACAGCCTCCAAATCCACCAGGATCTCATCACAAAGCCAGTCCGAATTTTGCTATGGAACAAATATTCAGCAGAGGCTCTTCATGTGAAAATACAGAAGAGAACTCAGTAGGGATTTAAAAAAAAAGGTTGGGATTTAGCAAAAAAGGCTGGTTTCTGAATTTGTGACAGATATGATGTGTTGGTGTAGTATCTTCCTCAGCATTTTGAAGAAGGAAAGTATAAATGTGCTGGCATCTTTACACATCCAATGGTTTTGACAATCCCGAGTGCATTAGTATATTCATGTCAGTGTCCTTTAGTGTTTATAGAACTGGTTATGATGCTGGAACGTACACATTCAATCTATACTCATAGCTTGCAGTCACGGCTTGACAACCGTTGCTATACTTTTTTAACAGCTGGGCCATCGTTTCCAGTCGTTCATTAAATACACAGCAATGTAGTTTACATTGCAAAGTACTGCCTGTACCAGTGACCTGATACTCTAAACTCCTTGTTTCAGAATTCGTGTTAAAACAGAGGAAATGGGGCACTCTGCACTTTCTGGAATCAAGCATCCTTTTACGGGAGGCATTTCCCTTTCTTTAAGGAAATATTAATCAAATTAGGAGTCACAACTTCAAGTGAAGCCATAGCAGTTGTGATAGGGATTTACAAAAAAGAACTTAAAGGGTTATTTTTGCTAATTTGGGGGAATAAGAATGGGGCTAAAAAGCTGCAAAAGGCAGTCTTCTGTAGTCTCGGAGCTGGTTTTGACAAACCATTTGCCTGCATATACAACATCAATAGCCTAATGTCTCTGTATTATTCATATCAATGCTTGTCCATACTTGCGTACTGCTTTTCACTTCTTCATCTTGGTTGATGAAAGTGTTGATAGCACTTGAAATAGCTATAATAATAAAAATAAGATGTCCCATTATCAGGCTCATCCTCAAGAACATCACAGGAACCATGTTCAGGCAAAGTAAAAAGCCTAGTTGGGTCACCTCTAGTATACTGAGATAGTTGAATTGAGAAAAAACTGTTGTATACATAGATTTTTGAAGGTCTTCAGATGCATAAGTTTATTCATTTCATAAACTTTTCAAATTTCTTTTATTTTTTATGTTAATAGGAACTTTTGACCCCAAGTCAGAGCTGTGGGAACTATCCCAGAGAAAAATTAATCTTTGAATATTGTGCTTTATCTTCAGACTGTTTTGCTGTTGCAATATATACTGCCCTGTCTATGATGCACTTCATGGAAGTCCAGCTCCTCAGTGTCACACGACACTGTGGGAGATAGTGAGTAGTTCAGTCTCCTTGCACTCCTTCATACAGTGGAGAATTGCTGTTCTCCAGGAGAACCTACAGAGGAAAGGGAAATCAGTACAGTGTTGGGCTTGAAGCCAGGGCATTGAGTTTTAAGAAAAAAACCCTCTGCCCCAGCTCTATTGTCATTGACTCATAGAAGCTGAAGGAAGAGAAAAGAGGCTGACATAGCTGCCCTGGAGTTCAGGAGTCCCCCTGTGACCACAGTGGATTAAGAGTGCTGCATTGACTACTCAGTTTTCAATTCTCAGGCAGCTCTGCTGGCAGATTTCAAGCATGGTGTGAAGGTAATATTGGCAGACTCATCAGCTGCATTGCAAAGTGTGGCATAGGAAACTATTTTATTATTGTTGGTATTGTAATTGAGGACTAGGTTTAGTTTTGAAATAGTTATAGCAGATACATTTTCCCATTTAGTTAATCTTTTGGGGGATATTCAGTTACTAATGGATTTTTGAAGGCAGGAGGTCTCATGTTTTTTTGAATTAGATGATTGCCAAACCCAGAAGATTAAGTAGAACAGTAAGAAACAGGTCTATATTTCAGAGCTCTTTCTTTTTGAAGTGGTTTCTATTTGAAACTTCTAAAAATGTTGTGGACCCAAAACAGTAGTTCTTCTTGCTGGTTTTGGTTTTTTTGGGGAGGGTTTGGTTTTTTTTGTTTTTTGTTTTTTGGGTGGTTTTTTTGGTTATTTTGAGATTACTGAATAATTCTTCGACTAACTGATACACAGTCATGAAAGGCTGTCTCTTTTTGAATAAAATTACTTTGCGTTACTCACAAAAAACTTACTGAACTCTGCAAGACACAGTAACTAACTTTACTTCTAAATACAACTTTGGAAAGAAAGGAAAATAAATTGTACTTTTTACTTCCAAATTGTGTTGGATTGCCTGTTTTTGATGTGCAAACAGAAGCAAGGCTAACGGCAAGGCTGTACCAGATAGAGCTGCACATCATGCAGACAACATTAACAACAACTCTGGACTTTGCATAGAATGGATTTCTCATTTTCTTCTTTCTCTGTTTAATTTATAACAATCTTTTTGAAATCTTCAAGCTTGAAAAGATACTGTTTTGACTAGTTTTTTAATGGAAGACAGCAACATGCAATCTTCTGTTGTGAATAACTGTGGAGGAAACATGAAGGCTATTTTTATTCTTGGAAACAGAGAGAGAGGATGAAACAGAAAAAAAAAATACTGCATATTTCTGCAAGCTGATTTTGTTTGGAAAGGTCTAAATAAATTGAATAAAAAGGTTTTGGAAGTTAGAGAGAAAAGTAGATATATAAATTTTTATTTTAAAATGCCTTTAATTAGTTTATTTACTTTTAGGGTTTTTTTTCCACTGAGAATAAGATAATATATATTTTATAATTTCCTACTTGCTAGAATTGGTTGGTTGTTGGTGTTTGTTTCCTAGTGGTCCTTAACTTTTCTATCAGGTATATTGCCATGCACAAACTGTGAGGTCATCTTTATAAATTTAAGGGATACTAAAGACTGTATTTTTTTTTTCAGGTAAATTGATTTAAAAAAATCAACAGGTATGTTCACAAATATAAAATTACATTTGGCTGATACATCTGGAGAAAACTGTGACTCAGGTCATAAACCTGCACAAAACAGTTTGAACTGTCTCCACAGTTACTACAGGCACAATTTGACTGTTAATGAATTATTCTTAATTATTTGGTAAACTGAGAACTCCTACTAGCCTGATTATGAGCTTGTAGATGGTTCCTTACTGTGCCCACTGCATATTTTTTATGAATTAAATTGAATTAAATTCTCATTTTAGCATCAAATGAAAATGTACAAAATTAAAAATGAGGTTTGGAAGACCCATCTAGGTTCACCAATGTCAATTCTATGCCAGGACATATCTTTACACAAATTAGCTCCAGCAACCTCTGGAGAACAGCACTGCTCTTAATTGGCACAATATTTTATTTTAATGAAATGTGAACATTTAAAATCAGATTTTGAGGGTCATCTAGAGTTGAACTGAAGGATTTATGTATATTCATTCACATCCTCTGGGGCTTATCTTGCATTCCTGTGATCTCTAAACTTTTAAACTTCTCTGAAAAAAAAATAGTTAGTCTCCATTCACAGGAAATGAATAGCCAATGCCACAATTAAAGGACATTGTCCCAGATGCTGTCTGTTATTTAGTTAATGGCATTCTCAGCCAGAAAACTTATATTGAGAAGAGAACGTAGTTAATATGCATATCTAGGACTCCATGTGTATGCATGTTAATATGTATGCATATATATGTGTGTGTATGTGTGAAAACCAAAATATTTGGACCCAGATTCTGCCAGTGAATATTTTTATTCATACTCTGAAAGACATTTTTCTTTTCAAAGTTTTAGAAAGCTAATTATTCTTTGCAAAATTCTAGTCCAATGGAAGTAATTTCATCTTTATCAAAGGATTCAGGTGAAACAAACTGAAATCACCATTTAGTGTGACCAGAATTATATGAAAATGAAATCCTCATTGTATAGATTGCAACTGTTAAATGAACCTCCAAATCCGTTCAACTTTTTTCCAGTATGATATGAATCGTGCTAGTATTAGAGTGTATAGTTTTTACTGAATAACTTTCTTTGACAGTATCTGAGAAATAAATTGGGAGAGAACAGCTCCAATTTCCATTTCACTTTACTGTTACTTAGTTAGGAAACTTGACACTTTCATGTAATTTTCCTGAACATGTGCTGCCATATAGCACACAAAGGAAAGAGAAATCTTTTTGCAACTGAGGCATAAATGTTATAGTAGAAATAGCATTTCCAGTTAGGAAAGATTTTGGTTCCTAGCTTAAATATTCCATGAAATCACTCTTCTCCTAGTATAAGATGATTAACAGACTCCACTTACACGGTGAGGATGAAGCTGTAATTTTACCCTTGTAGCTTCAGATCAGAAAGGGCTGTATGCATATCAAAACTGAGTGTTAAAATATTTGTCAGCAGTTCCATTTCAAAGGACTATGTTTTGTTGAAAACTCTGTTTCTCATTTGTATAAAACCACTGGATCGTAAAAACTGTGTATTGGCAAGGTGCCATATCCATTACTCTCATTTTTATGTGTCTCTTTTTATATGTTTCTTTGCCTATCTGTATATGCTTTGGGGGTTTTACTATTTAATCTTTTTGAAGCTGGAATCCTGTCATTTTTCATGCTCATTATCACATTATCAACTACCCATCAGAAATAAACAGTAAATTAAATTACTAGGATTTACTAGGAACCATTTCATATCTACATAAACCTTTCCAAACCCAACCACGAGATTCCAAAACCATGCATTCAATCTATGCCACTGGATTTACAGAAAAGAATATTAGAGGGACATTAAATTGTGTGATGCTTTAATTTATGCTCTCATTTTTTCACCTGAAGAAATTTCTGCGAATATCATGATAGATTCAGCTCATTACTTCAGATTGTCTCTATTTGACTATTTCATGATAGCTCAATATTGATGTTACTCTTCAGACTTTTCTTCTCACAACCTCTACAGGACCATTAGAAAATGACTTATACTTGTGCTAAAGAGTGTAAATCTATACATATACTTCTACATATAGACTACACACACATTAGTTGTGTTAATTCATTAAAGATATCTTGAAGAGTTCTAAATGAATAATAAATATTTAAGGTTTTGCCTGTTGGGTTTTTTTAAGGAAAAAAAAAACCCTCAGAATTCTAGAACTATGTTTGTATATTCCCTCAAAAACATTTTAAGAGGATTTTGCTTGCTCAAAGAAACTGCATTAATGTTTTTTACTGAACTTGGTGATGTGAAGCCATTCCTCAGGGACTGCAGGCTGGGAAACCAAACTTGTGAATTAGCAAAGATGTTTTGAGGTACTCTGAAATAACGCATTGATGTGAATAATAGTTGGTGCACATGTTTAGCTTTCTCGATGATGCTGGTTGCCTGGTAACCAGCACAAGGCATATGTCAGAGAAGAGTTCAAATGAAACAGCTGACATCAATCTCAGCAGGGTAAGGAAAAGGAAAACCACTGATTAGCTCACCCAGATTAGTATATATAGGCATACTGTCATGTTTTCATATCATTGAATATCTAAGCTGACCTTAATTTACATTATTTGTGGTAGTTCTTAATTAGGGACGGTATTTGTGTCTTTTAAAAGATGATTTAAAATGTTTATTTGCAGAAAATGCATAGTCCTCCTGCTCAGTAGCATGTATTGGAAAAATATTGTTTGTTCAGCTACTGGCTGGGAGGCAGCTTTTTCAGTTTGTCACAAAGTCACACTGTGCTTTGTGTATGGAGTCACCAGACCTTGCAAAACAAAGGTCAGCTGTGCTGCACAGGAGGTCACAGGGCCTGAGATACATTTTCAAATACATAATTTCATCAGTTGTTTTCTTTGGCATATTGCTCTGGCTGAGCCAAAAAATACAGAATTCTGGTAACATTTTTAACCTTTTTATTTAAGTATTCAGAAAATTATATTTATCGGTACTGAAACATTATAATAAATTCCTTAATTACAGTGAGATACTATTTTCTGACTGTAGGCTACTAGGATTCATATTTTTGGTGAGCAGTGTTCTCATTTATTCCAAGAAATGATGGGCAAACGTAAAATTTCCATTGGAATTTTTTTTTTGAGATAATTTAATCTTTTTGGTGGTATTTTACTTATTTAACAACTCTGAAGTATTTATCTTGTCTGTTAGAGTCCATTATACTTTTTGTATAGAAAATCAGGCATCATGATTAGAAACAGTGTTTGCTCGATTTTATTCTAATGATTTTCCAGAATTAAAAATCACTGTTGAATTAATCTGTTTTATATCCACTTAATATTTGTGCATTTAGCTTAATCTTGTCACCTCACCACCCTCTGTTGTCACTGGTGAGGGGCAGCACACCTTTCTTAGATTGTAATGAATTTCCATCTAAGGGTGTCAATTTTTTTCCATTAACAATGAATGAAATAAGTAACTATTGCAGGTTAAAAACCTATTCTTTAAACACCAAATATCAGACAAAACAAATCCACCATTTATGTGGGTTTTTTTTCTTTAAGTAAGTAACAGTAAAATGATAGCAATACCCTTTTCACATTTCAGTTGATAATGTTTATTACTAAAACCAGAATTCCTAATCCAGAAAAAAAAAAAAAAAATTGTCTTCCTAAATCTTTGGTCTTCCTAAGAATCTTTGGTTTAGGTGTGTTGCCTATCACCAGGGCAATACTATCATGAAAAAGATCCAACCACAGCATTCATTAGTCTCATATATAGAATTATCTATAATAAAATTACTTTCTTTTTTTTTTTGCCTGAAGTCATTGTCCCACACACAACATATTTTTCAAGACCTGCAATAAATAGGGCTGCCCAATACTAATATGTTTCTAGAGTGGGGCACTATACTTTCTCTTTTGCATATATGACTTTTCTTTTATCTTTGTATGTTCTTTTCCTCTTTTTTTTCCAAAGCTTTCACAAGACTTCAAGTGAGAGCATGAAAGGAGGACTTTAGATACTGTATCAGGGAACTGAATTTCCACATGGTCATGCAGAAGCTGGAATGAGCAATTCTAACAAAAGTCC
The DNA here is from genome assembly GCA_013398155.1 of Pedionomus torquatus. Taxonomy (NCBI): domain Eukaryota; kingdom Metazoa; phylum Chordata; class Aves; order Charadriiformes; family Pedionomidae; genus Pedionomus; species Pedionomus torquatus. The sequence continues at coordinate 716,409 of VZRU01018529.1, forward strand.
CTTAAATTCTCACATCCTGGGGATGAAACAGGATTAAAGTGTCTGTGGGAGGCAGTAGAGGTGCTGACTTTTGGTGTCCTGAAAGAATACTTATTGCAAGCTGATTCTTGGGAGACTTTAATTGATCAGACTCTATGTAAAGTATATCTTTTGTTTTAAACATTAATGACTTCAGCATATTTGGTTATATTTCAAGGCCAGACAAGGGGTATAATAGTAATACAAAAGAAAACATTTTGACATTGCAATAGAGCAGGTCCCTATGCTGAAACAGGGAGATCCTAGATATCCTCAGTGAACTTGATGTAATTCTGAGAAATTAATGAATACTCTCACTAGAATCAAAATAAACATTTATTTTCTGTTCTTAGCTTTACAAAGAATATTCCAGCCTGAGCAATGGAAGTTTAATATAGTTAAAACGAGAGGAAAAATAGATTACATTTTTTAAAGGAACTTTAAACAGCATCTGGAAGCACAGAAAGAGTTGAAAGAATGTGGGTAACTGATCCTGACCCCAAGAAACTGCAGTCAGCTGTCAAATGGATGTGTTTGTGAAGGAAAAGTCAATAACATGCTTTTTCTAGCTTATAAATTGTAAAATACATATTTTGCTACTTAGGTGGTAAGCCTAGATCAAATGGTTAGAAAAAAATAATTATATTATTGGTTTCTCATTGTGGCTTAAATAATAACACAACATAAAAAGATGTTTTGAATAGACAGTAGCATCGTATTTGTCAGTGTATTTCAGATATGTTCTTCATTTCATTTACACTTCTCAGTCTGGGAAATTAAAATTAAAAAGATCAGCTTGATTTTTACTTAGAATTGCTATCCAGTATGTTTCAGGTCTGTGCTTGAAAAAACACACTACTGCAAAATTTTGACTGCAAGCACCTAAAGGAAAAAAATTACTTTGTTTTGGGTTTAGGACTGGGTTTTATTTTCCTTCTTAGTTTGAATGGTTTCTTACTGAATAAACAATGAGTGAAAACAACAATGAAAAAGTTTGTTGGACTTAAAATCTGCATTAAGTAGGCATCTTCTACCTAATCCCATAGTGATGTGACCACTAATTGCATAAGAGCAGAATTCAGAATCAATCTCCTAAATTCTAATAATTTACTTTATAAAATCAAAGTCTTGATCCTAGTACATCAAAATCAGTAAAAAAAATCCCACTAGTTTCATTTAAGGTAGGAACAAACCACTGTGGTTTTGCCAAATTTGCCAACAATGTAATAAATCTCTGTAATAAATCTCTCTCATGTTCTTAATACCACTGGGAGACAGTGTCACTGAGAATAAAAAATAACCTCTTTCCTGATAAAGGCTTATAAAATTATTTTTCTTTACAGAGAAAATGTTGTGGGAGTGGTCTAGTATTTCTACTCTTATTTTTATTTCATTTCAGAAATTCTCTTTAAATGTCTTTAGAAATTACCTAGATATTTCCTTTTATTTATTTCATGAATTTCTTTAGGCATTATTGATTATGCCAGCTTCCTCTGAACTCTCTGTCAGAGCTCTTTGAAAGTGCAAAGGATTTCCTCCTTGCTCTCCAGAGACAGACACTTTTTTCTTTTTTTTTTTTTTTNTGTTTTGTTTTGTTTTGTTTTTCTTCTGAAGCTCTTTGATAGCTAGGAGAAGTCTGTGTCTCACATATGTTCACTTTTGTACTTAACATAAAGGGCATCCTGGGCAGAAAAGTACAAATAAAAGATTCAAGTTTTGCCAGACCTAGCTGCTTCTGGGTTTAGAAAAAAAATACTGTTTTGCCATTAAAATAGAGCATCATATTTCTTTTCTGCAAGATGCTAGATTTCTTCACTGAGGACATAGTTATTTACTTAAATTTGTTGTATTTTCTTATGTTATTCACTTTAAATATTGATATACCTAGGTTTCCATATATTATTAGTGAAACAAGACATTTAATACACTCTTCAAATTTACTAAAGCATCCCTGACATTTGTCTGATTCTTCCTTTCAGTAACAGAACAAGTGAGTAGAGGGCAATAACCTGCAATGCAAACTGCCACTGTTATCATGGTGGTCACCACTTGGATTGTAAAGATATTATTTGGAGCTTTGCAGTGTTAGAAAGTGATAGCTTACTTTATAGGAAGATGTAAAATTTTAAGAGGTAGAAATGTAAATGGTCTGCTTGATCATCTAACACATCTTTCTGATAAAATGGCCCTCTTCAAACTCATTTTGATTAGAAAAGCTAATCCTTTCATTGTTTTATATTGTAAAAATAATTTCTGGGGATAGGAGATCGATATGTCTGTGGAATTAGATTTGAAGCTAAAAGGCTGTTGTTCATTTTTTTCATAACAAATTTTGCCTCAAAATTCATTTCTTTCTGTAAGATTTCAGTAGAGGTTACCAGAATTTCACAAATGAATTGAAGTTATGAGCAATTAGCAATATGACCAGACTAACAGTTTATTAGAGTTATCTATAGAGTATCAAAATCTTGGGTTGTAAGTGTTTTTTACATGAAAACCACCTTAGTCAAAATACGCATCTGTTAAATAATAAGATTACTTATTCCATCCATAATCAGTCTTCAGAAAAAACACATGACTTCTCATTTAAATTCACCGCATTGTGATTCATCATAATTTTGCAATACTTTGAGACCACAGGTTTCATTCAGTGTCAGAGAGAATTTTCAGTGTTTTCCAATTAAATAACTAAACTTTGTAGGAAACAGCAAGTAGGCTTGCATACATACCCACTTTGTTAACAATACCACTAATTTGCCTAATTTTCTTATTAGGTTTATCAAAATTCTCTGTTTGCTGTAAAGTACATCTCTGATAGCAAACATTCACATTTCCTACTTCTTAATCTTGCCAAAATCCAAACAGATGTCCTTCCCTTTTCCGTGCATGAAATCCTCAGCTGACATTTCTGTACAACTATTCCCTGTGTCTGGAGAATCTTGGGGCTTCTGGACAAAGAAAATTAGAAATTCTGTTCTGCTTCCTGGACTGTGCCATGATTTCATATTCATGATATAATAATGAATTTAACAGTCTTAGACTTACAACATTGCTGATCTCCTCCCAGTGCTCTTCCTTCATCTGCACTAGGAATGATTGTATAGATTAGGAGTTGCCAATGCTGCCCAATTTGAAAGAAATTGTTTATGTGTCCCAGTTAAGATGCTTGTCTTGCTATACTTTATTTACATGGTGGAAAGAGATGGTTCTTTAAAATGTGATTCTGAGAAGGACCTTATATCTTATTTCGCTGCATTAAGTTCTGGATAGAAAAGTCTCTCTGAACAGCTCTGTAGGGGGTATGAATAAAGAAACTTTTATACTTCTACTCATAACCAAACTTCATAATGTTAGATAATGTGAAACTCCCCTTTTAGCAGGCATATGTTTTATTAGACTTTGATGTCCCCCTGTGCTCCTATGACACCATGGATTGCTGGCACTTAGGAAACAGCTGTGACAACTGAAATAGGATATATTATTCAACAGAGATAGAAATTAATGACTACATTCTGGCTGGTTTTTTGTTTTTTGTTTTTTTTTTAAATATTTCCTTTTATTGCAATTGAATTTATTATGTGTTGCTGCTGTAAATATTCTAGCAAATTAGTTTATCTCCAGAAAGTATCAATCACATAATTGAGTGATACTTCATGGGAATTGAGAGTTCTTCATGGGAAAACAAATTTTATTTTTCAGAACATAAATGTTTTTTCTGTTGTGTATGTGAATTTCATTGTTTCTCAATAAGAACTAGCCACTGCAGCATCTGTTTGAATTTTCATCTCCTACCTCACTTGTCTTAAGAACTTTGTAAAAGATTTTGACAAATATTTGAGAAAAATATAAACCATTTTCAAGTAACTCAGGTGAAATCAGACTTTTGTTTAATTTCTTTAGTTTCATCATGATGGAAATAAATAGAACTGAATTTTATAAATAGTAATATTAATTTAACTATGCTTATATAGGTATATAAAACTTGTTTTCCTGCAAATTTTATAGCATAACTTTTTTTTTAATCTGTTCTGGGTGTATTCATGTGAGACTGCCCTGAATTTAATATTAAATCACTTTACAATGCAAAGAGTTGAAAACAGTGAATGGCAACCTTAGAATCAATCAAAAAAAAGAAAGTTAAAGGTTTTTTAAGAGCAAAATTTGGAAAATGCAAATCAGGATAGCATACAGGCAGGTGTATAAGTAAATTTTATGAGTCTGCACACATAATTCGTATAATTGCATACACAAGTGCATAGCAGTCCTGGAAACCATGATTGTATGAGCAAATGATTTGTCACATGCGTACTTATTTTCCTGATTTAAAGATTGATTTCTAGGTGTTAAATCTCAGTAACTGTCACGTTGGTGCTTGTACTGTTGTGTTCTTCAGCTTGAATTGAGGTAAGTTTTATTATGCAACACTATTTTAGGATTGCATTTTTAATGAAACTTCACAAACGCATGTGGTACTTTCTGTCTTGAAGCATGTATGTCAATTGGAGAAAACACCAGCAGGCAGGCAGGAAGCAGCAAGTATTAAAGATAAATTATGTGCAATTCTGAAGATTTTGGTGCTGCTGAGTAAGTAAAACATCAGTACTCATCTCTGCTTGGAGTTGTACACATGCTGAAAACATTCCCTTCATTCCCTCAATCTGCCAGCCATGAATTACCTTGGCAACTGCCACATGCTTGTATTTGAGAAAAGCAAAATGAAACCTGTATTTACTACTTACGTCTTATTGTTGTAAGAGTATCACATTTTTGTATACTCCTTATTATAGCACAATGCCTTTGTGGCAGTTTTCTGACAATAAAAAAGAGTTTTAGACAAGCAGACAACAGGTACTCTTTTGTGTTTTGTATTGTGTTTGGGAAGTGGATGCAAGTAGAAGCTGGCAGCTTATTGCAGGATAGGTCCTCAAAAAATCATTTCTAAGATTTTTTTTCAGTATCCAGATACTAGCTCTTGACAGGAGAGATCTAAGGTCTGGGACACTTTCTTTTAAGTTAATAGAAAAATTTCCATTTCTTAAAGATTTCAGAGGGTTTTTTTAGAGTGTTTTTTTTTTTTTTTTTCCTCCAGTCTATTTCTATTGTTAAGGCAATGAATAAAATGCAAGGTGCATTTATTCCATCAGGACTTTGTACTCTCTCTGTTATAACAGACAAAAGCTAAAATAAGTTTGGAACTGCTCATGAAAATTGAGCCTCAGGTAAGACTTAGCTCATTCTGAGAAATATCCTGCTATGTTTCTTCAGGTGTAGATAAGTATATTATATAAAAGAAAAAAATTCTCAATTACAGATAGCCACAACTTTTTGAATGATGGGCCAGCAATAAATATGTAGCTGAATCTTTGTGGCTGCTAACTATCATAACTCTGGTATTGGGAAGGAAGTTCACAATTCCAGGCTGGATATTAAAGTCCATGTTCCTTTCAGCATAGATTTTTTACAAAAAAAAAAATGGGGAAGAGTTCAGAGGATGATAATTGAAAATATATTTATTTATGTAGGGAGAAGTTATTGAGTTCTAGAAGATTCTTCATAGGCAAACATGAAATCAACAGAATAGCAGTGACATATATATTGGGACTAAATAACAAATTTTCTACTGTTCAATCTCTTCAATACCAGACCAAAGATCTTTCTCTGTACAATCATAAACTATTAATTAGGTGCAGTAATTATTGAAGAAGTATTATGCCTTTATCACATAGGGTGTTGCTCTGACTGATTACTCTGTTCTCGATAATGGCTGCTTTAAATAAGTTAGAGAATTAGCCTTTTGCAGTCATTTTGAAATTGAGCTTATTTGGAGGTATGTATCTACACAATTTAACATTTATAAAATTATTTTCTCCTTGAAAGATTGATTCATTTTTTCTCGCACCTGTGCATTTTGTAGTAGCAATTATTGTTTTAGCACAAAAAACACCATAAGGATATTACATCACTAAGTATTAGCTTTTATGTGAACTGGTAGATATGACATGTTCTCTGTCTTATTTTATTGCATTCTATGACTCTGTGCTTTGATGGTATGTTACAGCCAAAGTATTCTAAATTCTAAGCAACTTTCAAGTACTTCAAAGTGTTACAAGAAGGGCAATTATAAAATTTCCTACAAGCAACCACAGAATACAATAATGACGCAGTTGACCATTTTTCTTTCTTTTAAGAAAGGTAGGTTTAAGACTTTTTGCAGAGATTACAATGAGAAGCAGGCAGAATGTACTTTAGCTATTCATAATCCCAGCATAGCTGTGTATACATTCTTTTAATGTCATTATCAATAGACTTCTTACTTGATTTGCAAATCATAAAGCAAGAGATAAGCCACCTATAATGTCCAGACTATATCTAAACATATTTTATATGCAAATAGACCAACCAAAAGGCAGTAAATTCATGCTTTTTCACACTAAATTCCTTGTCCTTTTTTTTTTTTTTTTTTTAATGCTGTCCTTTTAAGGCTGTAAAAACTGTTTTATTGCAGTTTGCCTATTCAACCCAGTCTCTTCATTCTCAAGTTGTTTAAATTTCACTTCTTGGTGATGTCCCTCCATTACCCACACCACTACTTGCATTTCTCATACTACTTAAGATGAGAAGGAATATAAATAAAATATGCATACTGTTCTTTTTTCTTGAGCTCACTCTTTCCTTAATCTGCAAACAAAACTCTCTTCTATGTAATGGAGAAAAACTTTTCTGAGGACCAACCAAGAGGAGCTCATTTATATCAGCAGAGTTCAGGCCTGCCTACTAAGTAGAAGTCAATACACTTAAGTCACATTACTGACTGTAGCAATTTCTGATCAAGTATGAAGAAAGGAGAAATTTGTCCTTGGAAGTTTTATCACTCTGGTGGGAAGGGGAATGGGTTCAGTTCCACAGTGCCAGAATATATTTCTGTCATTTAACAACTTTAACAAACATTTTTATTTCAAGATTTTTGCACAGAGGTAGGCACATTTTCATAGTTATTCTTACATTTTAGGGGAGAAAAAAAAAAAACCAACAAAAAAAAAAACCAAAAAACCCCCCCAAAACCAAAACCAAAAACATGTTATATATGTATTTTTTAAAAATGAAATGTTTGGACCAGTACCAGTTCTTTAACTTCTGTATCTGGTTATCCTCTGTAAATATTTTGGATATGTCACTGAATCATAGAATGATATGGATTTGGAAGAGACCTCTGGAGATCATCTAGTCCAACCCCCCTGCCAAAGCAGGCCCTCCTAGAGAAGGTTGCTCAGGAACACATCCAGGCTGGTTTTCAGTGTCTCCAACACCTCTCTTTGCAGC
>VZRU01018529.1:724026-788319 GCA_013398155.1 Pedionomus torquatus
CTTGCTTTTTTTGGATTCCATCAGGTTCCTCTCTGCCTGACTCTCCAGCCTGTCCAGGTCTTGCTGGATGGTGGCACAGCCTTCTGATGTGTCAGCCACCCTTCCCAGTTTTGTGTCATCAGCAAATTTGCTGAGGGTAGACTCTCTCCCTTCATCTAGGTCACTGATGAAAATATTGAGGAGGACTGGACCCAGTACTGACCCTTGGAGGATCCATGGGCCTCCAAATAGATTCTATGCCACTGATCACAACCCTCTGAGCTCTGTCTTTCAGACAGTCTTCAATCCACCTCACTGTCTATTCATCTAATCCACACTTCCTAAGCTTACCTATGAGGATGCTGTGGGAGACTGTCAAAAGCCTTGCTGAAATCAAGGTAGACAATGTCCACCACCCTCCCCTCATCTCTCCATGCAGTTGTGACATTGTAGAAGGCTATCAGGTTAGTCAGACATGATTTCCCCTTAGTGAATTCCTGTTGCCTACTTCTGATAGTTTTCTTTTCCTCCAGATGCTTTGAGATGACACGCAGAACAAGCTGTTCCATCATCTTTCCAGGGATGAAGGTGAGCCTGACTGGTCTGTAATTTCCTGGGTCCTCCTTCTGCAAAAACGGTCAGAAGGAGGATCCAGGGAACTACAAACCTGTTGGTCCTTGCTGCCTGAGGAGGTTATGGAATGGATTATTTTGAGTGCCATCACATGGCATGTGCAGGAGAACCAGGCGATCAGGCCCAGCCAGCATGGGTATATGAAAAGCAGGTCCTGCTTGACTAACTACTTGTTTCTATGACAAGGTGACATGCTTAGTGAATAAAGGAAAAGCTGTGGATGTTGTTTATATGATCTTTAATAAAGCTTTTGACATCATGTCCCACAGCATTCTTCTGGAGAAACTGTCTGCTTGTTGCTTGGATGGGTGTATGCTTCATTGGGCAAAAAGCTAGCCACATAGAGAAGCCCAAAGAATAGTTGTGAATGGAGTTAAAGCCAATTAGCAGCCGGTCACAAGTGGTGTCACCCAGGGCTCAGTATTGGGGCCAGCTCTGTTTAATATTTTTATCAATTATCTGCATGAGGGGATCGAGTGCACCCTCACTAAGTTTGCAGATGACAGCAGGTTAGACAGCAGGTTGACCTGCTTTAGGGTAGGAAAGTCCTACAGAGGGATCTGGGCAGGTTGGATTGATGGGCAATGGGCCCTTCACTTGGTCACAACTACCTTGTACACCACTACAGTCTTGAGGAAGAGTGGCTGGAAAGTTGCCTGGCAGAAAAGTTGGTTCGTCAATAGATGGCTGAATATGAGCCAGAGTGTGTCCATGTGGCAAAGAGGGTCAATAGCATCCTGGTTTCTATCAGAAGTAATGTAGCCAGCCGGACTGTTGACAGTACTCAACAGTGGTGAGGCTGCATCTTGAATACTGTGTTTAGTTTTGGGCTCCTCACTATAAGAAAGACATTGAGGTGCTGGACCGTGTCCAGAGAAGGACAATGAAACTGGTGGATGTTCTTGGGCTCAAGTCTTATGAGGAGTGGCTGAGCAAACTGAGGTTTTTCAGTCTGGAGAAAAGGATGCTCAGAGGAGACCTTATATAGCTTGCTACATCTACCTAAAAAGAGGTTGTAGCTAGCTGGGGGCCAGTCTCTTCTCCCAAGGTTGCCCAGGTTGAGTCACCATCCCTGGAGGTATTTAAAATACATATAGATGTAGTGCTGAGGGATATGGTTTAATGGTGGACTTGGCAGTGTTAGGTTTATGGTTGGACTCAATGAACTTAGAAGACTTCTCTAACATAAATGATTATATTATTCTGTGATTCAAATGGTGCAGTGAACCAGTGCTGCACTGGAGTGTTGACATGTAAAGTAAATGTATTTGTCATCAAAAGGAATCCCAGAGAAACTACCTGTTAATCAAAATGCTGCTGAGTTGCCACAGATGAAGATTTATAGAGACACTTAAACTGACACTATGTCAAATTTATTAATCTAAGTCCAAAACTATAATCTTAAAAACACATACCTGGCTTCTAGCTGTCTGATAATTTACTGCTAAATTCACTATGCTTGAGGATCACCTGTTCTTCTGCAGAAATAACTGTCCTGAAAACCCTGAACAGCTGAGTGCCTCTTTTGTTCTAAGATACTCCAGCTACACGTGCTTTTTCATTTCTTATGTATCCAGTGGGTTATATCATAACTGTTGCACTCTGATTTTCCTTAATAAACAGTGGCAGGACTGACTGCTGTACCAGGTGCACTAGGAATGACTGTATTCATTTAACATGCTTTTAGATGGAACATTACTATTGTAGCTTGTCCAATAACTCTGCAATTACAGCACTAATCCAGTATTTGGGAGAACTGAGTTCTCCATCTTAGTACGTAGGAGTTGATTCCCATACATTTTTCTCAAAGCGGCACCTTAAGCCTTTGTATTCCGCTGGGCCAGGGTTATATATATATATGTGCGTTGAATGGTCACTACTCTTTGTGATGGTTAGAGTATTAAATGATGGTGATAGTAATAATGCAGTTTCAGATAAAAGGGAAATGCTTCTGTAATTTGGTAGTTAGTGAACAACAGGAAAAAGAAGAGGGGTCTAGGTCCTGGCCTTTACTGCAAGGCTTGCTTCAGTGTTTTACAGGCTGTAAACAAACCTCAAAGGTCAGGTTTGAAACTGCATAGATAGAAAACAAACTTTCTAACAAAAAAGCATTTGTGAACTGCTCCATGTTTCTCTGTACTTCACTATACTTGGATTAATTAATTACCTTGCAGTACTTGGACAGTAGGAATTAAATCAATACATTTTTATGTGGATTATTTGGGGATTTTTTAATTGAGACTGTTATGGAATGGTTTAACTCAGCTTCTGGTGTCTCTTGAAAACAAGTTGAGTAAGTACATGGATAGGCACATTTAGAAAGAACTATGCTTCTTCATCATGTGGCTCGTATCTGCCTGCAGCACAACAAATAGGTCACATAGCAATTTCATCCTCTGACGGTGTGGCAGTCAGAATACAAAGACTGATATTGAGAAATGTTAATAACATCTCAGCTTCTTTTTCCTCTTAATTTTATGCTTATCAGTTTTATATAGACCCTGAACTGAGGATGAAAAAGGTGCTCTAAATCATTCACATTAACTGAACAGTAATCCACCCTGCGCTTCCTCAGAACATTTTTCTTTCTTTACTCCTTCCTTTATACTTTCTTATTGATGTCTCTTTTTCAGGAATGTTTTCTCAAATGCTGTTCTGGATCTTTTTTCTTTGCACATACATTCATCTGCTCTGTCCATCCTTTTGGTTCCCATTTAGCAGAACAGTTGCTATGTGTTGGTTATCAGCACTCTGGAAACTTTCAGAGAGACCACAGATTGTAGTAAGAAGCGTTCACTGATCTGAAAAGCCTAGGTTGTAAGTAGGCAAGAGACAGAAGGTCAGTGTTAAGGAAACATTACTAGCTATATTTTACAGATAGGGATTTGAGACAGGCTCAGAAACTTGCCTAAGCAATACAGAATATTATTCAGAGCAGACTGTAAGGTCATCTCTTACATTCCCTACTACACAGCTCATAAAAAGAAAAAACCTTTGTTCTGCTTTTTCAACTCAGTTCACATGGCTGAAATTTGAAAGATGCTGAGCAACTTCTCACAAAAGCAATTCCAGCATTTTCCTGCTTTTTCCTATTTTTCTAAAAGTTGAGAGCATATCGTGTAAATAGTATGTAACTGTTGTGGCATATTAGACATTTCATTTCTAGCATCTGTAAAGTTGTTCAGATTCTTGTATAAGTATACCTAAACTTGCTTTTTATGAGTGAACACATACAAAATCCCAAGAAAATTAAGGTTCCCCATTGTAATTTCTTCAAATCCACTGTGGTTTTTTTTCAAGTTTCAAGACTTATTTCCTCACATTCTCCTGTATCTCCAAAAGCCTCTATTTCTTTTCCTGAAGTTTATTTTAGAAATTCTAAATACAATGCTTTCCTTGACTCTGCAAAGGTGGTGCAATAAAACAAAGCCAAAACCAGAATGCGGAAAACAGCAAGTGAACTCCTTGTAACTTTACACCTCTTAGTGTAATATAAAAGAACTATAATATAAGGTAAACAAATGCATTCTCTTCCTTTTCCACTTTTTCACCGCATCCTACATAGAAACTTCAAGTAATTTCTAGGAAACAATAACTGGGATTTACTACCACACTGCAGATTTTATCTTAGAATATTTGAAGTTCTTATTTGTTTTAATTCCATTTCCTTCAATATAATAGATATTGCCATTTCCAAGGAGGTTATCATCATGACCATATTCTCACTAGATTTACTTTATGGCATTCAATAAACTGTCCTTTTGTCAAGGCTTTGAAACAAATTGTGTATACACCTCTTCACTCATGCACAGATTAAAAAAAAAAAAATAAAAAATAAAAAATTGGCTAAAGCACATAACTCAGAGTGCATTGAACTACCGTATAGTGCTTGGATCCCACTGGGGTAGTACTTTCAATCATAAGTGGCCTTGCTGACTTTTATAGGTTTATCCATTTCCATAAACTTATGGAGGAATAAATTTCTAGGACTGAGGTCTAAAATAGTAGAAGCTTGTCTAGAATACATTGAAACTTTTGTAGCCAGTTACCAAAGTGTCAAAACCATTTGTTTGGAATAATTGCTATAATACATGGATAGGTGGTTTCTTTTTCAGACTCCAGTTTCCTGAAAATGTAAACCAAATCTTCAGTCTTGGCTCACCATGTTTACTGTGTCAGCCCTGGAAACTAGTTTTGTGCCTTATAAATATAAAATATCAGGATTCAAATTCTGACCACCACAGTATTTTGTTCATACAACATTCATAAAAAAAAAACCCAACCCAACCCAAAACCTTAGAAGTAAAAGTACTCTAGCAGCTGTCTTTCTTTTTACACTTATTTCACCTCAGTTCTCAAGTTTAATTCCAGATCTGTTTCTTCTGATCTATTGTTTTCATGTAGCTTTATGAATAAGTATTTGTTCATCCAGTCTTCAAAGCAGAGTAATGCAAAGGTTACCCTTACTCACTGTGGACAGACCTTTAGATTTCCTGTCAATGAATAAGCAGGTTGCCACTTATTTTGCCTGTGAGTTCCTGTAAGCTCCGAGGTGACTGAGGACACAGAGAACTTTCTTCTCAGATATATATGTTTTTGAGCACCAGACAGAGACATGACAGTTTCTCAACCATGGTAAGTTATTAGAAAAGGCTGCACACTCAATGTAAAATTATCTAAGATAATAAAGAACAGGAAAGAATTAATATAGTTAATTTAATCAGAAAATCTGATTGATTGAAATAAATGAAATTGAAAGATTTGGAGGTAAATGTGCTGTTGCACTTTTTTTTTTTCCCCCCCTCTGTCTCTCTGCAAAGAAAAGTCTTTAGTTCGGAATAGTACAGCACTGCTCTTGTTGGTAAGGTAAAAATATCTCTGATGTTTAATGATGTTTAATCAATAATGTGAAACACTTTCAATATAATGACTGAGAAACTCTGATACTCCTTATCCCAAGCCGAAAGCTTAAGAGTAGGCCTTAATCTGCAAGTTAGGAAATATTTTAGGGATGTGAGAGAAATTTAATTAAAACTATTGACTGCCTAATTTTCCCAGATATTTGAACAAATCTCTACAGTTCTCACCTGGAAGTCCTAGCTTGAGGTTATGAAATAGTTTAGTATGGGTAGTCCTGTTTTTGTTATGGAGTCTGGTTTTGTCCATGAATACATATGCTTCATGAGTAGAATTGAGCTTTGCCATAGAATTGACGTCAGCAGGGAGAGGGTGGGTAGGAGAAAATCCACAGAAAATATCCTTCTGAGGGAGAGGGACATGGGGAGTTTTTTGCCAAACTTTCTGGGGCATTTGTGTGGAGGCTGGAATGATATTAGGAGGTAACTGGTTGTAAGTGCCCTCAGGAATGGAAGAGAAAAACTGGAATAGCGTGTAAGAATTGCAGATCAAATTCTTTGATGGTTTGTGCCAGCTGTGGAAAAAAATATGATGCTGCAGTCAACTTATGCTGTAGGGAGCATATATTTACATATTTTTGTGTCTTTTCATTTTATGTGTCCTTATATTCTTTGCTTGAAAGAAAAATTCAGGCCATCTTGGCTTCGCTTCTATTGCATTCTGTAGTATTTGGATATTCCTGACTACTGATATTCATAATGATAATCTGTTACGGAGTTTTGAAGGAGTATATATGTATAGATGTGTAGTGCCACTCATACATTTATATCCATAAGATATGTACTTATATACATATATGTATTTCATGCACTCTGAAACACACTTATGTGTGGTTTTATAAATGCATACACACTGTATATGGATATTACATGTTTGAATAATTGCAGACTTTATTCATTCAAATTTATTCATTAATAACTTTCCATGTTTGGAGACAGATAGAGTAAAAGATATAAGTACATATATACTTGAAAGGTTTGTGATGCGATGAAATATTATGGTTAAAAATAAAAAAATAAAAAATAAAAAAACAGGAATATAGGGAGAATTAGGTAAATGACAGAGGTAAGAATTTGTTTGAGAGAGAGTGGCTGGAAGTGTGGGTTTTGGTACCAACCTTCAAAGAGTAGAGGGTTACTTATTTGGCCCAGTAGGGGGGGTAAACAAATTAGGATTGTTGTGAGTTGTCAGGTAACGATTCTGTAGGTTAATCAATGTTATTTTCTTGGTTTAAGTGAAATTTCATATTCAAGATCTTAAAGTAATGAGAGAAAAAAAGAAGCCAAAATTAAAATAGCTGATAGTTTAAATGATTTTAAAATATTAACCAGTCCAGAAAGATAAAAGTTAATATAAGGGAATTCTACAGTATTTCAGTCCTCTACTGATAAGCTAAGGACACCTCAAAAAGAGTGTCTTCTCATCAAATTTAAACATATCCTCTGCCAGGCTTGGAATCAGAACGAAGGCAGGCAGTTGCAGCTGAACAACAGTTTCTCATTACTTCCTTTACAGACTCTTGCAAAGGTGATATTAGGAAAAATTTCTTTAAGGGTGGTGGAACACTGGAACAGATTGCCCAGGGAGGTGGTTGAGGCCCCTTCCCTGGAGATTTTCAGGGTGAGGCTCAGTGAGGTCCTAGGCAACCTGGTCTAGTTGGGGGTGTCCCTGAGACTGTGGGGAGGTCAGACTAGATGACCTTTGAAGGTCCCTTCAAGCTTGGATGATTCTATGATTCTATGATTCTGTATTCTGCAGTAAGCACTTAGAGTCACTTCTAGAACAAGTGGCAAAAATGTAAGCTATGCTTTGCATTCCCAAATATCTTTTAGTAGTACTATTGAAGAGAAATGAAAGTAACCTACATAGATTGATTCTCTACATGCTTTTTACATTCCTTATGACCATCATTGTCCTCCTTATTACTCTTTGCATTAATGCTTTTAGACCCCTGATACTACTTTGTTTCCATATTCGTCTTCAAAGGCACAGGGATGCATTGATGCTGAAAAGCTGAGGTAGGAAGAAAGCCTCGGGAATCTGCCAAGTAGGTGGGGAGAAAGCCCTGCACCCCCAATAAAAAGCCGTGGCTAAAACCAGAACTGTGTCCATGTGGACCAAATACATCGTTAGTATAAATGATGAATTCAAATGATCAATCATTTTCTGTGCTTTGCCACTACTCTTTAACAAACTTGGAGTGTTGTTAATGTGGTATTATCAACAAAAGAAAGAACTATCTTGTGCCTCAGATGCTGACACTGTGTCCTTAGATATGTCTCATATCACTTTTCAATTTTAAATTTCAAGTGAAGTAAACAGCTTTGCATGCTTGCTGTTCTGAATTTCCAATATCAGCCAAGTTGGCAGATATGCAAACCTATTTAATTCTGCTTGGCACCACAGTTCTTATTTTCCTGGCCCTCAAAGGCAATTCTTTGAAAGAACTGAACCACAAAAGCAAAGATTACTCACTACTGGACAACACATGTCTTGTCTGGAAACAAGTGTGGACATGCCTGACGGCTGTTAATCAATGTAACACAGAATAATAAATTATTAAAATACTTGAGATACTTGAAGGTAAGTAGTACCCTTCAGATCTTACTAAAATTTACAGTACTTTTCCCAAATATGGCTCAGTGCTCCTAACTTTTTTCTAGTCTTATAGAATCATAGAATGGTTAGAGTTGGAAGGGACCTTAAAGATCATCGAGTTCCAATCCCCATGCCATGGGCAGGGACACATCCCACTAGACCAGGTTGCTCAAAGCCCCATCTTACTTTTATATTCATGCATTTTAATCATATTCATTATAAATGTGAAAGCTTCACTTGATGTTTTCACTCAGCTAAACCAGTGTAGACAAATTGAAAACCTTTATTACACCCATCTCCTCTCAAGAGGGCCACCGTGGCAGCAGTTTACATGATTTGAATCACTGAAATGCTACTAGCTGTGAAAAAAAAAATTTAACTAAGAAATGTTTATTGTATGATGTAGAACTAGCATTGCTTGAATTCTAAATCTTTGTTGGTTCTCTCTGTTTCCATGAAATGACACTGTGTTTGATAATTTGTCTTAAAAATTGAGTTAAACTTTCCTGAATTAAAAAAAAAAAAAGTTCCAGAATGAGGATTTCACATTCAAAAAACCCCAGATCAACAGCAGAGCTATTCTGTGGCAATCATTCTTAGTTACTATATCTCAGATTTTCATCAAGCACTCTGAAATTAAAGTACTGAAAAATTAAGCAAATGTAATAATAATAATTTACCAGTTATATATAAGTATTATACATAGACTTAGATTCTGACACTATGCTATGCATAAATAAACAAAGCAAAGCAAAGTTTAAAAAATAGCAAATATCTTGTTATTTTTCCACCTTTCTACAGTTTTAAATCCAATATTTTTGACAGTTTTAATAAAAGTCAAGCTAGAAAAAAAAAATAGAATAAAAATATATTAGTATAACCAGAAGTTAACATAAATATTTTACTGGGATACTATTGAACTGGGAGGAGGAGGAGCTCAGAACTGCTATTTTTGGAAATATACCAGTTTTCATAATCAAAAGGACATTAGGAAAGTCTGTTCATAGGATAGGGGCAAATAAGAAGCTTGAGTTGAATCCTTTAAAAAAAAAACATTGTAGGAAATGTTTCAGGCTACTTACAGTACCAGTTTGGTAAGACATTCTTCAGAAGTCGTATTTAGGCATCAACCATGTTTTCTTGAGCGCGAATGAGAAGTATGTGCATGTAGTCAACTTCCACCTTCTTACTTCTTCCTAATCATCCCTGTCTCATGTGAGGCAAGTTCCATATTTCTGGGAGCTGTGTAAGGACTAAGAGTTTTGCTACCTCATGGGAATGTTATGAAGATAAATTAACAGTATTTGGAAAACATAGAGGGCTGCCATGAAATGGCTTAGGTTTGCTATTTTTGCCCCTACCTCTTGCCTGCCTGTGGCACTGAAGTTCTTGTCTTGTCTTGTCTTTCTGTTTGTGTCAACTTGTAAATATAGTGATATAGAAGTTAAGTAGGTACTGAGAAAAAAACAGATACAAAAGGATACCATGTTATCCTGCCATAAAGGAAGCCAGCAAAACCACACATCTGCATTTTTCTGTTCAACTTCTTTCCACCATAGGTATAACTACAGCAAAATGTTGAGGATGTCGGCTATGCCACCAGGAGAGCTGTACCACTCAGTCAGCACAATGATGAATTTATGAAGATAAAGCTATGAATCTAGGTTCTGCAGATAAATTTTAGTCCTTCTTACTGAGGAAAAAATATTGTGAGAACTTTGTGGGAGATTTATGAGTGATGTTTAGGAAGTTACCCACTTTTCCCCTCATATTCTGAAGTTAAACTTCAAATTTGTCAACAGCTATGAATAACAGTCAATTATCAATAGAAAAAGGAAACCAGCAAGTGTTCTGTGAAAGGGAAAACAAAGTGAGATTTAATATAATTTTTCTGCTTTCAGTGAAGACCTGAAAAATTAGAATTTAAAAGATTTCTAAGGATGGGGAGAAATGATATTTAATGCGTTTATTTATAGACATTGAAAAACATCTCAATAGAGTGGTACCAATATAATATAAATGCATATCTCAGGCTTGCTGGGATTAACTAGTCTCATCTTGAAATCCACTTTTTTTATCTTGTGTAAATATGAAAAAAAGTTTTCTTTTTTTTCTTACTTCTGACAAAACAGTCAGAGTAGCAATAAAGTAAATGGCAAGAAGCAAAATATGTGTTATAGCTCAGGCAAGTTAAAATGTGGATGGCACCGCCTATTCATTCCATCCGTTCTAGCTATCTGCACAGTAATAATTGCTGTAGACACACCTCCAATAACACTTTCACTTATGCACGTTGCTACAAAACATTTGTAAATTCTCAAAACCAAGTGGTTTGTTAAAAAAATTATTCATGGTTGCCATCTCAAAATCAATTTTTCCCTTGTGCCCATAGACAAACTGATTACAGCTTATATAAATGCAAGTTTTATCATGGCAGCAGAACAGAACTGATATGGCATAATAATTTATTCATTAAAGTGTAAATGAGCAAATTATAATAAGAAGTAGTTGCATCTTTTCTCCTGCTCCTCTTATTGTAAATCTAAACGTGTGTATTCAAAACTGATGGCTGCCCAAAAAAAAGGTTTGCAGATCTTTTCAGTTCAATCTGTTTTCCCTTCCTTACAACAGAAGTTACAATATTTTATTAAAAAGATATCAATCTTCTGCAGTTATCAGGTGGTGAGAGCTCATTAAAGGTTATTAGAGTGGGAAAGGAAGAAGGGATAAGGGGAAAGAAGCAGGAGGAATAAAACTGCAGATCTGGTGGATTACTTATGTTAAAATTCATATGAGACATAGTGATTGCAATATACTTTCATTATCTACAATATTTATTAGTAGTCAGCTTAAAACACCATTATAAATCAAAATTTTTAAATTAATTATGGAACCAATGTTAAAAAAAATAAGTAACATGCATTAGCATTTTCTTTTAGTTTGAGCTTTAAGATATTTAAGATATATTCCCTATGCAGTTAACATAGTCATAAACTGACTCACAATTAAGTTTCTGTTGTGCTTTGTCCTTATTACATAAATATCTAAAATTTCTTAAATGGATCCTAGCTTCAAGATTATTAGGCCAAATTCTAAGGGTTGAGTTAACAAAATTTGAAATTAATTACTCATGATATATAACAGTAGTAACGAAGAAAAGCAGTTGACAAATACAGGCACTGTTTCCATTTGCAAAAATGTTGCAGAGACTCTCTGTTGACATTTCATCAGTGTCCCTACCCTTTTTTGAGGGGAGACAGTAACAGACTGAACAAGGGGAATTATTTTTTCGCTTGTTCTTTTACCATCCCCTGAAATCCTCCTAGGTTACCCTATGCTGATATAAGTGGCCTCCAGGACAAGGTCCATACACCTGTGTGGACTTATAGATAAATTACTCAAAAGCAAACACCCCCACCCAAAACCAACCCAAACAACAAAACAAAACAAAACACTAAATCAATTAATCCTTCATTATCTTTCAAGAAGCAGTGGGAACAACCTGAAACACAGGAAGTTCAATCTCAATTTTTCCCTTTGACTTAAACTTAATTGGGGATGTGGCAGGGAGAGACTGTACCAGAGATTTTTCACTGGCAAGTATTAGTACAGAAGCAATACAGATTTATAAGATTAAGTACAAATGCAAAATCTTCTGCACTGTGTATTCAAGTAGGAATTCAAGCTCCCCTTTGGAATGTTCTTTGGACTAGTACACAAATATTTTCCGTTTTGATGTGATGATCATATAAACAAGGACAAAATGAAAGTCCTTTAGCTTTGCAGTTTATGCATTTGGCATGAATAGTGTCGACTATGCCTCAGCAATTGAGGTTTTTTCTGCAACATGTTACATTTCATAGACAACAGGTAATTAAGTTTCATCAGCATAACAACTTGGTCAGTGTTTAAGTGCACTTTACATTTATATTTTAATGGAGCAACAATTTTTCTAACCTTTTATAAAGACAACAATGATGCATGAATGCTTTTTGATGCAGATAAAACTTTAAAATCCCATTACTGTATTAAAACAGAGGAGCTACAAGTTTGACTCTGGCTTCAGATAGCAGCAGAGTTACTCACATTAAGGTGTCCTGCAGGTGTGGCACAAGCAGAAGAGTCACTATTTCAGGGTGATATTTTCAGATACAGAAATCACTTTAAATTTGGAGTTAGCCTACAGGGACAGAAGATGCAGGTAAATTAACCATTCAGGAGATCACTTACATTTTAGATCAGGCAAATTAAATGAAAAGAACGCTTAAACTCACTGAAGTAAATGGAAAATGAAATTAAACCAGAGGTAGATCATGTCAGACCAAGCTTGTATTTATCTTTGACAACTGATCTTTCAAATAGTCTTAGTGGTTAGTCTAATCTGTAGAGACTTCAGTAAAACATTGTTATAATACACTATGGAGAACCACTAATTGGGCTGGGAAAGCAGAGCAGTAGCACAAGAATTACAAAGCAGAGATCAGACAGTTTAAGCTATGCAGCTCTGTATTTTCCTGGTTTCTAATGAATCAGAAGCCTGGAGAGATGCTACTAGTGGAATTACTCAAAGACCAGGGTTGAGAGAGATAGTAATTTTGTTGGTGACGACAAGTTGTGGAAATGTTAAGATAGAGAGTATGCATACTCAGAATTGGATCAAATACTGTATAGAAGGAACAGAGTATCCTCAAGAATAGCTGAACTAGGATGAAATTTTATAGTTGTTGGTATGCAATTAAAGACAAGTAATAACAATTTTACTACTAAATAATTTATTGATAGTGGGTAAAAAGCCTTGATTACACTAGTGAGACACAGATAGTGCCTCAAGACAATTCAGCCTGTAAAAAGGCAAAGTTAGCCTAAAGATTTGGGAGAATAGTAATAGTAATAGCTATTTATAAGGCACTGAGAAGATGTTATCTTTGTTGCTATGTCATCATTGTTTAAGAAAGATAATGAAAGAAAAACCTCTCCAGGTCCTTTAGATACTGAACTCCTACTGAGGAGCCTGATACCTAACAAAGTAATTGGTTTCAGTGGGAATGTGAAGCCTAAATAGGATTTAGGCACACAAATACCTTAGAGAATCCAATCCTAAATTTTGTGCTTTCGCAAAAGAATAGCTGAGAATGGCTACGACTGTGCTTTTTAAATCCTTCAAGGACATTACGACTAGTGAGGGTAAAGAAACATATACACAACACATATTATTGGTACAAAAAGAAATAAGTACACACGGGTCATGAATAAATCTAAGCTAGAAATAGATTTCTGACCTGTTGAGTTGGGGAGACAAGAACAGCTTTCTGAATCAAATAATCTGGACTAACATGCTTTGCCACATTTATGAATAAGACTGAAATACATTGGCTTGTAACAATAGGGATTTAGATCAAACCTATTTACAGCCTATTTACTTTGGTCCTAAAACATCTAGAGAGTAGTTGTGAATCTTGCTAGTCCTAAGTATGTCATGATATATCACTATGTTAAACCTGACCCTTGCTTGAAGTTGAGAGGCAGATGGAGAGAAATTTCATCACCCCTTGGTAACCTCCTAAATTTCTGAATCTATATAAAGATGAGTTGAACCTTAAATGAAAGCAGCAGACTGAAACCAGTTTTTCTAAGGGTATATATTGTTTCTCTTTGATACGAGAAATTGCTCTTAACAGTTGTTGAAGAAATCATGGGGAAAAAAAAAAAAAAAAAGCTGTGTATTAGCAAATTAAAAGAAAGTCTGTATCTGGAAATGTTTCAGGATTAAGATTTAAAAATTTCTTCTGTATGTTTTATTTTCACTTTCCTGATTAATTACAGCATAATTAAAGTAGTTACTCAAATGTGATTTTTTTTTTTTTAAATGAAATAGTTTTGAATTTAATGAAAGCATCACTCAACACATCTATGTAACTTTGTTGCTGCTACAGGTGTCCTTCTGGTCCCCTTCTACAGCTTCTGTAGAGGCTACAGAATTGCTAACACCTCACTCCTGGAATAGGTCTTGCAGTACATCTCACCATTTTCCCTTAGTCTGAAGCAGTAAAATGCTCCCCATAATTCAGATTAGACAGCAGAAACACTTCTGCTGCTTTGGGTCAGGTAAAACAAGAGTCCATCTGTATTACATCTTCCTTTTCTTTGCTCTGTGAAGAAAGTGACTTAATGCTGTCACCTTTTGTTCTACACTGACTTGGTCTGTGAGGAACGCACAACTCAGGATCATTTTAAAATGCTTTATCTTTCTGTGAAATTGATAGATAATAGAAAATAAATAGATAGATAGATAGATAGATGATAGATAGATAGATAGATAGATAGATAGATAGATAGATAGATAGATAGATAGATAGATAGATAAAACAAACAAACTTGACCACTGTGATACATTTCTGTCAAGATTATTTGGTTGATGAATGAATCTTTTCTAGTTTAAGGACATGCTCATGTAAGCATGCTACTATGACATTAACTCCAAGCACTTTTGTTACTTAGCGGGAATGTGCCACAGAGGGGATCGTGCAAGTTTTGTGGATTCTTGGAAAACAAGCAATTAAAAATGAATTTGAGGTATTTGAAAGCACATTGATTGTTACTAGGATTTGGATTAGTACTAACCCATTGTTTGCTGCTAAATTTTATGTCCTGCTGTGTTGTGGGATGCCCTTGGCTAAATGGTCTGGTCTTGGTGAATTTCTTCAGTTTGATTGTTGAAATGGTTCCAGTGTTTCAGGTGTATATTGCTCTCTACAGGTGACACAGTGTCATTTCAAGCAGAAGCTGGGGTATTCTTAGTTCAAATGAATACATCACTTATGAATCATTAGCATTTTGCAAAAATATATCAAAAATATGTTAATAGGAAAGAATCAACAGCTTACTTTGAACAATTTTCACTTATATAATTTTTCCATTACAAAAACAGATCAAAATATGTGTTTTGATCAAAGTGAACTGCTGTCTCCAACATAAATCACATATACAGCCTTTTGCCCTGAGGATAAAGCTATTATGACCTCCTTAACTAGTGTGATTACAATAGGGTGTTGTAACTGTCTCTGACCCTATTTTTGATACTGAGATATTTAAGTGAGATATTTTGATAATACAACACTATTTAAGGATAGAGAGATACACAATATCCTGTTCCTTAAAATAATATCTCTTTTTACTGCTGTCTCACAAAAAAAAAAAAATCACTGTCATTACCATGTATTTTGTAGGTTTGACTTGGTGATTCATGAAACAAAAATTATAGGGTCTGTTACACAAACTCCAAATTATTTTAAGCTTCTTACAGTATTTCCCTTATGTGTGTCCTTCATTTTGGGTATTAACATTTGACATTAGAGCCATAGTATTTTGATTAGTCTATCCAAAGCATTAGTTTTAAATTAACACACCATATAACATTTAAACCAAATGATAGGACCTGGATTATTTACAGAAACATTGCTTCATAAGAGATAAAAAGAAAGATTGAAACGAATATAAATTTCCAACAGCATATTTACTCAGCTATGAGTATGGACATGAAATGGACAACACTTCATCCAAATCATTAGTAGTATCTGAAAAATTTCCCCACGTACTGAATATAGTTCTGGAAAATAAAACATCATCACTACAAAACAAGCTTAGAATCATAGAATCATCCAGGCAGGAAGGGACCTCCAAAAGGTTATCAAGTCTGACCTCCCCGGAGTCGCAGGGACACCCCCAACTAGACCAAGTTGGCCAGGGCCTCATCGAGCTTCGCCTTGAATATCTCTTAGCTCTAGATACTCCTCTTGTATGCAATGGCAAAAAAATTCAGCTGCCCTACAGTCAAACATTACCCTGATTTAGAGGAATGAGCCTCTGAAAAACAATTTGAAGCATCTGTTCTCACTAAAAGCAGATGATTTTTCTAAGAGGAGGCTTTGCTTTAGCCAGAGTAGCTGTGGCCGTCTGCATTACAGAAGCTGTTGAAGTCTTGAAGTCTGCAAAAGAGTCTTAAACCTGATAATGGACAATTTAGAAACTTTTTTTTAAAGAAGTGAAACAGCAGCTAAATATAGCTTTATGGACGTCACACTGAATTTTGGAATATTTTGTGTTCAAGAAACTTTCTAATAATGTAAAAGAAAATAATAAAAAAAAATAATTACTATCTTTGTCTCTCTATGGTAATGGGATGTCCCTATACCTCTGCAGAGGTTATTTGTTACCTTTAGGAACTTTATAGAGAAAAAATGTTGCTCCCTCATTTCAGAGCATACAGTCAAGTTCACAAGGAATGAGCATGTTGCCAACAGGAGTATTATGCTTCCTGATAGTTTTTTCTTTAATATATGAGCTTTTCGAAAGATTTCAACCCAAATTTCTAAGGCTGTCCCAGGGAAGTAACATCTGAGCCAAGAGCTGATAATTCCACAGGAAATCAAGACCTTTGGGAGTCTGCACTTGAGATGTACTTGAGAACTGGCAAATATACCCTCAACACAATGATGAAGCATACTATTCCAGAGAATATTGTTTTCCTGTGAATTTTTGCAGAAGTAAAATATCCTTTTAAATATAAGGTATGCTACTACTTCAGACTCACTTGAGAGTGCCTATAATCAACATTATATGTAAGAATGTTACAGGTACTGTCTGTAGTTGCATTGCGCTCACCAGATTGAAAAATTGGGTGGGGCAGCTGGGACGACTGTTGTCATAAATCCAGAAGAACTTATTTCTAGAGGTGTAGCAGTGTCTCTGAACCACTTTGCAATCACCTCTCAGAGAAAGTTGTTCCAGTAAAAGACCAGTTTATCTGCAAAAATACTCCAGTTCATTTCCAGCGCAGCTTCCATTACAAAACCTGTTGACGTACAGTCAACCAAATATTTTTTCCATAGTTTTGTGAGTAAAACTAGTTCTATTCTAAGTGTGTGGGGGTGGGAGGGACAGCAAGGTGTGTATTGTAGTCTGCCCTGCTTAGTGCTAAATTGACATGGCTTCAGGGGAATATGCTAAGCTTGCAGGATCTTGTATATAAAACACAGGATGCTTCCAACAAGGAAAACATAGAACATGAATTTACTGGGATCCTTGCTGCATTTTGCAAACCATTTAAGCACGAAGGTGACCAATCTTCCTCGCCCAGATGTCACATATCAAAACCCGGCATAAAGATAGTATGTCAGCTGAGGCTGTGAAGTGTGGGAGTATTTAATTAGTGGGAGACAAAGACCCAAATATTCAAACTACCCAAAAGTCTTTGTGTCAGCTTAGCTCTGTTTATGACTGTGTGTCACCACCTCCTCAGCAGAGGAACAGCCCAAGGGAGCTATAAGGAAGCTATTTGTGAGCTGCTTAAAAACACACCATCTCATGGCTCCTGCTGTAAAGAATCTGTCATCCACTGATCTGATGGAGAATGAGATGATCTGAGAAAATAAACTTCTTAAATGTTTGTTTGCATCTCCATGTCCTCAAATGCTCTTAAAAAAATCTGGTACTTGGCTAGCTTTTTTCATGAGAGTTTCTGTTAAATACCTCATTCTTTAAGCTTTTTAGGTAACATATCTGCTATCTTGGAGAATCTCAGAAGCAGGTGAAGCCTCTGCTGTTATAACTTTTGGTGGGAGATAAATTCATACTACTTATTAGTATTTAACAGAAGTTCTCCTTTAACTTTATTAGCAATTATGCTGACTGGTAGGTGAGCTGCTGAGCAAGAAAGTGCTTGTTATACCCTTGGAGAGATGACTGTGCCAAGATTCAAAGATAATCCAAACTTTTTAATGACAGCAATGGAAATACAATAGCTTCAGAAAATATGCTGCATAAATTTATGTGTGAATGAATCTATGTGTATAAGTGCTGAATATTACATTATATAAAGACAACTACACAACACTTTTAGAAATCTATTTGGTTTGGTTTTTTTCTCCTTAGTAATATGCATATTGTTTAAAAACATAAGCTCCCAGAAGAGATTTAATGTGACATCACCCTCCAACAGGCCCTGCAGCAACAAGAAAGACAAGGGCCAGCTCTGACAACTGTAATATATGATGCTGTCACTCTGCTTCTTTAATACAAAGTGTTAATAAAATTATCTGGAGGTTGGCAGGCACAGAATGATATTCCAAGAAACACCTGTGCTGCCACTGTAGTGTCTGTCTCATTATACCAACCTCTTCTCCAAGTCATGTTCACCGTACCTTGCCTATATATTGCCTATATGGCCTACAATACCATGACTTTTGAATTACACCTCTTCCACCTGTTTCTGGGCTCTGGAAAATCCCTGAATCCTGCCAAGTCCCATTACATCCTTACATCCACCAGATCTTTTTCTTAGAAGTTGTAAGCAGCCAAACTGTTTTAAAGACAGTAATTTAAGAAAAGTGAATACTTTACCTGCAAGACTTCCTCTTCTAACTTCTCTCTTGCATAGATTTTAAAAACATTTGAGATTTTCCTGTGAGTCATGAATCTAAACTACTCATTAAAATGTTTCTGGCTAAAATATCCTTTAAAATGCACTAGTAGATCAATAATAAAGATTTCAAACAGTGCAGAATCTACCACATGCTTTGGTAATTTGTTCCAATGATAAATTATTCCCTCAGTTAAAATATTATGCTCATTACCACAGCATTTTTGCCATTAGTATTTTGACAGTTGTGGGTCAGTATTAGGTGGATTGTGAACTTTTATGCATTTTATTCTTTGGTCTAGTTTATTGTTCATGGTTAATATTTAATTTTTTGAGGGCTCTGAAAGCCTGGGATTAACACTTTTAGCTCTTGCTGTCATCTTGCCGAAAGCTGGAATGAAATAATTAAACTATGTTTTTACATCTCTAGATGAGTCAGCTATTATAGAAAATGAATTTTTGATGGAGATCTGGAGGGGAAAATGTGGTAGATGAGAAACATAAATGTGAAAATAATAGGGTATAAAGGCAGATAAGAAAACTAGATGTTTCTGTGGGAACATTTGATGCCTGGTTAAAGGAAGAATAGAGGAGGCAAGTCTTGACCAAAAAAGGTCTCAAATAAAGGAGAAGATGAGCAGCAGCAACAAAGCAAGACAAAAAGTTTCATTAATGAAGGCCTAAATGAAGATTTATTGCTGCTAAAACAGATGTGCCTAGTTTTGTATTTTATTTCATAGACCCTCCTATTTACATCATACAAGTTAAAGGAAAAAGAGTTGGAGTTTTGGGATGTTCTTGTTGAGAAGATAATAATTACTGACATATGGAGTTATATAAGTTATTGTCAGTGACATTCAATTTCATACTTTTAATACAGTCTAGTTTAAACTCCCTATTCTTTCCTGTTGTATCTAGTTTCTGTTACGTTCTCTTTAAATAGTATACTGACAAAAATGTTCACAGGAGTGTATTGTAAGAGGTAAAGCATATTTACGTACAGAATGCAAGAACTGATGGATGCAAATATTTATGCAAACATCATTAAAAACTTCTGCTCAATAACCAATGATTATTTCCATGATGTATCAGGAATGAAGGGGCTAAACTACAGAGAAGGGGATTTTCCAGGGCTAGTCGGGAACAGAAAGAAGACCTGGACTCTTGTTGCAGTAGATTTTGTCTCATATGATCTTTGTCAACAATATTGGTTAGGACTTCAAATTGTACATCTCAAGAGCAAAGATATGATTTTTGATCATTAACTAAAATTTTAATTATCAAGCAACATTTGTATTGTATCCACGTGGTGTTTGTCTCTTGTTCTTTGGAGAGATAAGGCAAGTTACTCAGCTTGCACACATAACAGAAAGGAAGAATTGCATTTTTCATTGTATAAAAATGAAGAAAAGGAAGAAAATCTATTCCTGTGTAGACAATTCTAAATTCTCTGATTTCTTGAAGAAAGAAACCAATTTTAAAGAATGATTTTTTTCAAATCATCAGAATTTGTTTTCCTTTTAAATAAACTGTGCTTCTGCTACAGTTTCTTGTTTTCATATGTAACATAGAGATTGTAGGAAGGACACATGCCCTTCCGTAAATTAGGTATGAAACTGCCTGAGACAAAAGTGTCTAGGAAGCTTCTAGTCTTTTCACTTTAGGCAGAGTAATTTAGTAGAAAAATGAAGATGCTAATATTGTGCTGATCTTTTATTTCTTCATAATTTACTGACATGTAAGCTCAGAGAGCTAACTGTTGCATGTTAGCCTGGGCCAGGCTATTTCCTCTAAAGTTTTTTACTGCCAGGGCAGTTTCATCACTTTAAATGAGGTTCTTCCTCCAGAAGCAGCTTCCAGCTCACCCAGGTCCTGTGTGTCAACATTATATTTCATTAGTCCCCGAAATTAGGAAAATGAAATCAATGAAAAATGTGCACAACTTCTTAACAGGGACTGAGCAACTTGACTTGGGGCTTTGACAGTGGATTTTGTCCTCCATTTGATTAGGCTGAGATGTATGAATGGAAAATTATCTGCTCCAGTTTGTGGCAGTATTTGACATTCACAATCTGTCTGAATGACGTGAAATTAACAGAACAGGAATGTTTTAAGCTCAAGAAACTGAACAGAAGGTTTAGAGAAAACTTGCCTGCCTTCTCTTTTTCTCCCCCTTCCTGCAAATATTGCTTCAATTGCCTGGTTATGATCCAAAACAGAGAACTGTAAATTTGTTGAATAATGGAGCTTATTGCCAATTAAATGAAAGTAAGAGCTACTTGTCTTTAGTGATGTTTTCTGGTTTTTGTTATGTTTTTCCATGATGATATTTTTGCATCCTAGGGCTCAGGCTCTGTTATGTTCTGAGCTCCAGAACTGCATCTATGCCATCCAGAAGACACATATTGCAAAGCAATTCCTTCTCTTAGGAACTGTATATCAGAAGACAATTCTTTTATTCTCATAATCAATGGCTAAATGACAGTTAACAAATAGAAATAATCTGAGACATGAAAGTAGTCAGAAATTATTTGTCCAATGATGTTGTCTATGATGCTTAAATTGGCACATTTCTTTAGAATGCTTTTTGTTTGCTGAGGGAAATCAGTAGAAAGCAGGCAAGCCTTCCAAAGATTTCCTTGACAGATTCAATATTGAAAACCTGAAAATGGGGCTGCTGGATCTCTCAGTAGTTTATCATGAGCAACAGCAATTGAGTTTGAAAAAGCTAGAATGAAGGCAGTATCTGTGTGGCATTTTGAGGTTGACTTCAGTATTCCTAGGCTAATGTTAAGCTTTGGTAAGCACAAAAGGGTCTTCAGGTGTTCTGAGTTTAGCACATATTCATAACATGACCAAATAGGTATTCAGGGTCCTAGGTAGAAGTTGTACTTCTTCAGTATCACTGCTCTCAACAGATGTGATAGGCAGATTAAAGCTAATTCAAGTATCTTGCGCATGCTGTGATTGCATTTCATAATTACAGCATACAAAAACCTAAGTGATGCTTTAGTTTCATCCTACCTGGCTTGGTTGTGGGAGCAGTAGGAATTCAAGTGTTGATGAATTTTGAGAGTAGCACAATAGTGATGTAGCAAGTTAGATTGTAGCAGTTTATAACCCTGGCAATTTGCTGATTTAATGACTAACTCCAAAGCAATCTAAATACTGGATAACCCCAGGCAGCATGCTAATTCTAGTCAATCATGCTGTGGCTGCCTTAACATCCATGACTATTTGTTCTTCTGTTTGGTGACAGAAGACCACTGCAGCTGGTGTATGAGGCAACCTCTCCATTTCTGCTCCACACAATGAGGCTCTACAATGTGAATGAGCCAATATAATAACTTCTCACACCAAAGGAAGCACTCCTCCTTTGCTCACATACAGGCACAGATTTCTTGCCACCTACACTACTAGGCATCCATTCCTGTTTTAGTTTTGTTAGCTTTCAACTGTCTAAGCAAGCTGACCTGTCTCATTTTGATGTCAGTTGAGTTCCAAAGTCAGCAGTATGGAGGAGGTGGGAGTAGGCATCTAGGATGGGAGAACATGGGAGAAAGCGACAGTCACTTTTACTGGAAGCGAGCCATTAGATTGGTTCAGCTTTATCGCAAACTCTCATCCTAAGAGTTGTAAATGTAAAGCTGGAAGTCTTGGTTTACACTGCCAGTGAAGGACTTTGTGCTGAAGAAGCTGACAAGTGGGCCTGCATTATCTCTGCTGACTCTGCTGTTGACCTCTGTCAGAAGGGCAGAGTCACCAGCTGGGGGCTGTCGCAAGATTTGTCATCACTTGCCAGTCAGTGTCCTCGCTCTGCATTGCCTCCTGCTGAGTCAGGGACTAACCATGGTGCATTCATTTGTCCTTATTGTTGCACTGAAGCAAAGCTATTTGGCAGAAATCTACAGGATCCCAAAGTTCCTTCTGTATGAGGAAAAGTTTAACAGAATGTCTGTTGTTATTTTCACTTTGTTAACTTTTTGGAAAGCTTGACAGGTATTTGTTTTCTATTCCAGGAAAAAAGAGTTACAAAGAAGGACCAAAAATTATGATTCTTCTTTTTTTCACTCACCCTCTCTATAAAGTGGAACTTGAAATTTAGTTCACTGATGTGAAATTTTCCAGCTAAAATTCATTCTGCAGTCTACTCGCGCTGGCGAGTTTCAAGGGTAAAATAATATGATAGCGCATGAAACTAAATCTTAATGATTCAAGAAAGGTTTGTTTTCACACAGAGTAACTTGACTATATTAACTCCTATTAGTGGGTGTTGTGAAAGCTAACCTTCATTCAATTATAACTTGCTTTATTAAAATTAGATTGAAACCCCAATCATGCTTCATCCATTTTCTGGTTTTATATATTCCAATTTGCATTAACATATACATGCATTTATGTATACATATATAAACACATTCTCTCTCATTACATGGCAATCAAAAAGCAAAACAGTCCACCTAAATTATTACCAACAAATTTTTTGTAATAATGACAAGAAATGCTAACCAAATACAGGTCTACAGACTACTAAATCTCACTAGTACTGTAGATTATAAATACTGACTATGAACAGCCCTTTCCATAAAGAGAGAAAATGCACAGCATTATTTTCATTCTCCCTTCCACTACCTAAGACAGAAGGTGAGTGGAAGATGAAAATCCATGAGTGTTTTGTTAGCATGGTGTGCCAAAGTCATTTTAGCTCATCATATAAATGTATCTTGGAGAGATGAAAGTGCCTAGAGATTTTTGCAAAGATATTATCTGTATCTCACATAATTTCCTGTCCCAGGAGGACTCCCCCTGCCAGTGAACTCAATAGTTCCACTGGGAGAAAAAAAATGTATCAAGTCCAAATAAGTTCATTGCTGGGATGATTTGAATAATTCCCTATACGCAGTTCACAGATTCTGTTTCATGAGGTAGAGTTATTGCAAAATCCCTCTGCTGTTTTGTTGTGTTTTTTTAAAAATTCTTCCATATTAAAGAGCATGCAGTATTGCTGGCAAGAACCACACTGTTTCCCTCCAGATCAGATATGGTAGTTAAAAGCAAGTTGGAATGATGGGTTAGCAGAAACCCAGGAGAGTCAGTGTTCTTTCTCTGTCTGTGGGGAAGAGTTTATTTTGAAATAACGGAAAGTTACCCAAAGCAGAACAGAGACGTCTGTGATCTGCTGGGTGTTGTATCCTAGTGGAAGCCTCATCAAAAAAAAAAAAAAAAAAAAAAAAAAAAAAAGCGGGTACGGAGGAAAACCAAATAAGAATCTTTAAGAGGCAAACACTGTTCAGAACATGGGCAGCTTAGGCCAAGGTCAGAAATAGCCTGACCTAGCTAGACAGCTGAATTTAGAAAACAATTAGATGTGATAGAAAGGTTCCACAAGTCAGGAAAGAAAAAACTACAGATTTCAAAATGCATTTAAACAACTGGCGTCTGCTCGGAGGGGTAGGAAATTGAGACAGAAAGATGAATACAGAAATTGTTCTAACACATTTCTTATCCTACTAAGTGTTTCTTACCTTACTAAGCAATAAGCAAAGGTGATGGAAAACCTTGTACTGATATGCATGTTTGATTATTGATTTTTTGTCCATGTACTTTAGTCTAGAACACTCCTATGGTGAGGGTTTTCGGGTCATTTGGTTGTTGCTGGGTTTTTTTGTAAGGATAAGTTTATGACTTTGAGAGGTTAGGCAGCAATCCGCACAAGGACCCCCTGCACACTGAAATATCTTCACATCCTGCTTTTAACCAGAGGAGGAACCTGCACTGTCCCAGCAAACTAGAGGCTAACAGCACATTGAAATATAGTTCTATACTGTTTCCATATAGTGCTATGGAAGCAGTCAGATCCCAGTTAGATCTATGGATCTGCCTCTGCTGTTGGAAAAAAATGACTCTAGGTTCCTAAGAGATGGCACAAAGGAGACAAGCAGAGATTCTGACAACTGATTTGTCTTTTGTTCTTGATTTCCCTTGTCAAAAGGGCAACAATGCAACTACTGACAAAAAAAAAATTAGAAATAAAGACTATTTAACGGTCTCAAATTTAAAACAGTCTTACTCAGTGAGTTGGTTTATAAGTATTCTTAACAACGCTGGTGCTTTGCTTAGTTAGTACTAATGAAATAATATTAAAGTTTTAATATTTCAGTACTAATTGGAGTATCCTGCACTATCGAATGTTAATCTAACATTATCCATAAAAATAGTCCGAGGGTACAAAGCTGTATGAAGACCACATACTCTATTTTCAAGCTTTTCTTTCTGTCACCCTATAGCAAGAACGCAATCTTATGTGGTTGGTTTTTTCTTAGTAGATGTAGAAAACAATGGACAGGAAAAAGTGTGAATCTAAGTAAGCAACTAAAGTTATGGAGTGTTCCCCTGACAGCCTAACCAGAATCTCTTATACTGCAATTTAAGCCTATTTTTTCCCGTTCTATTCCAACCAAAATAACAATAGTTTTTCCCTCTACAGCCATTTCAGTTGCCTTATATGCATGCACACTTTAGTTCTTCTGGGTTAAAAAAATAATCACCTTCCTTTTACCAGCAGAAAAATTAATGGCAAATATAATTTTTCATAAGGTTTAAAGGGCTCTCTGTCTCTGAAAAAGTACTCAGTGGTGCAACATAAAAGCAAAAGAATTTAATTCAAAAAGTTTTTTTGAAGAAAAGTTGTGATAACTACATGTGGTAAGGGCACCGCAGTCTCCAGTTCTATGAAAGGAAATAAGTTTTTTTCTTATTGAAGAAACCTGAATATCTCTAATTTTTCTGATGCTGTTGTCCAGCTGTACATCAGTGTATTTCTTGAGATACTGGTCACCATAGTCTGTAGCTTTTTAAAACCAAAATAACAATAGCAAAAGAGAAAAAAACACTCCATGAGGAGTATTTTTAACTTATATTTCCCTTGTAAACTTTCTCTTTCTGGAGACTTTATAATTCACCCTTTAGTCTTGTCACTGGTGTGATTACCATGAATGATAGCATCAACATTTGTATTCCAAACAGACAGATGAAATGCCCTGCAGCAGTGAAAAAATGCCTTTTTTCATAACTCTGGTGCTTTGAGGGATGTAATCTGGCCAGAGTAAGTGAAAGGAAAGCAGTAGGTGGTAACAGAAGAAAGAAGGAGGGGAGTGTCAGCTGTGGGGGATTTTTGGCATATTTTTTCTTTCCTATTCATTTAGTGCCTGAATGATTTTAACTTATTTCTCCTTAATGTTTTTGTGTTTTTTTAAGCACTGCTAAGAATAATTTTCTCTGTGGCTACTGGTGACTTTTTATGGCCTTTTGAGTAGGAGGAGTTGAGGACCATGAAAATTTCTTCTTACAGGTACTTTTATGTCCTGGCTTGCCTTAATTAGGATCCTGTTTGTCAGAAGTTAGTCAGTCAGTCTTTTCAGGGAGGTCTCTGAAAGTGCTACATGGACAAACATCTCAGGACCAGGCACAAATGCTGGTCATAAAACTATCATTTATACGTTTTACTTACCTTGAGTGGAAGTTTTGTGGTTTTATTATTTGTGAGAGCTTTACAATGTACTCTTGTTCAAGTATTAAGGAGGGTTGTTGGCTATAAATACAGTTCTGCAATGGGAGTCATGCAAGTAAAGTTAATGCACCTGTAGGTTTCAAAGAACAGAAAAGTCTTTGGGGGCAAGTACAGTAGTTTATTAATATTTGGATTTGGGGTGCAGGGGTAGGTGTGCAAGATTAGGTGTGGGTTTATATATCATAGTAGATGTAGTGCATAGAGTTTTGCGGAATTGCTTGCTCAGTGGTGGCTTTAGGGGATTTTAACTGATGGGGATATTAACAAGATGTTTCCAGTATATTTCTTTACATTTTATGTGTGTCTGCACATTTGTATGCGTGCGTATGTAACAGGGAAAAAAATAAGAGTCCAATATTATAGAAAACAAGAGTGGTATAGATTTATTGTTTTTAAGGTAATACTAACAAGAGAAAAGTATTTAGCTGTTATGCCCTGGAGAAAAGAAAAAATGCCAATGACTTTGTGATGAACCTTGTAACTATGTCCTGTGCTTCTGTTTCTGCTCAGACCCAGCTCATCTCACATGCTCATCTCTGCAAGCTTCAGTGGCCTGAGAAATCACCACTGAGGGTTACTGCACTGGGACATTTTTGCATACTTAGAAAATACATAGCATGCAGGTGGAGTGGCTGACCAAGATCCACTCCCAAGAATTATGCTCTTCAGTTCACCTTTGCACCAGTTTGGACATTACAACATATAAGAACTGAGTGAAAATAAGCATGGTCATTAACCTTCAGTAGCAATTTCATGAAACAGAAGCATAAAATTACAATGTCCTTTGCAAGAAAATGTCCACAATAATGTCCATGTTCTGACCTCATGACAATAAAATATTTTGTCCCTATTAATATTGTTTTGGAAATCAATAGTCTACACAGTTCCTGCTTTGTATGATATGTTGTCTTAGACCTCCTTAGCACCGTGTTGTTACCAGATGTGACTGTTAAGACATAACCTCAACAAAAGTTTTTATCAAGATCTATAAAACTCTTCTGAGGTTGAACCCCACTATCTTCAGGTGAGAGTTGTGCCTGATTATATTCAGCTGCAGTATCTGCTCCTCTCTGACTTATAGGTTTCATTAGAAAGGTCTTAACCATCCAAGATCTGAGTGGGAAGGATTCAATATTATGCATGACTGAAGACAATAACCTGAAAGCTGAGAATTTTTTCAGGTGTTTCATAATTATTTTTAAACTCAGGCTTTGAGCAATTATTACTGCCCAAGAACAGTCAGAAAAATGTAAGATCATTATGACCTTTTGACATGTAACAGTAATTTTGTTTTAAAACTTTCCTAAATTAAAACAAAGAAAAAAAGAACCTGAGCTTTTTTTTCCCCCCTTGATCTTAATGAAATACTCTGTTCTGTTCATCAAAACTACACAGCTCTGCTGCCTATACCTGGTGTATTTCACTATGCATTTTTGTTCTGTTCTCAGCTACTGAAAGACAGCTACTGAAGCATGGTGACACCATCTGTAGCTTCAGAAAAGAAACATTTATGTAATAAAAGTAATTTTTATTTTGGAGAGAATAGATGTATCAATTTCCATTCCACATATAACTTTATCTTAGAAGTCTCC
Organism: Pedionomus torquatus; assembly: GCA_013398155.1. Lineage (NCBI taxonomy): Eukaryota > Metazoa > Chordata > Aves > Charadriiformes > Pedionomidae > Pedionomus > Pedionomus torquatus. Next base: position 751,733 of record VZRU01018529.1, read on the forward strand.
TCACAGATATCTCAAAAATTCCTGGAAAAGAGTCTCCCCACTTCAGATTCATCATGGGTAAATATTTTTAGCCAGTTTTAGAACTGCCACTGACTTGATATATTAAATAATTATACTTCTGTTTTAGAATTTAATTTTTATTTAGTAACTTTGTAACAAGTTGGATGAGTAGAACTTTGCGACACAGCACTGCACTATTTAGCCTTTGCAATAAAGCAGTGTTGTAGCTCTACAGAATTTTTAGCCCATGAATTACAGTACCCTGAGCCCAGCCATATGATAGAAGCAGTGAGTGTGAAATTATCATGTTGTGTAGACTTTGTTGCAGGACAGGGGCTTAAGAAAGCTTGCTTAACATCAAATATCTTAGATATAGGCACATTAAATTTTCTATATGTGTAGTCTAGGATTACGGTGCTTTCATAAATCTGTCTGTAGTAGTTTGAAAGATTAAACAAATTAAACAGAATTTAATATCACTGGAACTTTTCTATCATCTTCTAGCAAAGATTAGGAAAGATCTCTATTCCTTTAGTTTCCATTAGATTTTTCCAATATTAGCCAAATTTGCAGGAAAGATCAATTGCAAACTATTTGATCTTATCAGCTAGTTACTCAGTTTTGTTGCTCTGATTTCTATTAGGTTTTCTATTTAAAGTTTCATATTTGGCAAGCTACACTTTACAATGCTGTTGCTCAGCAGACTAAATAATTGCAATATAGTGATTATATTATGTATCATGGTTCTGAATTATCAAAGTGCTTATTTCTACTTTGGCTTTTTTTGTCTTCACAAAGAGCATAACCTTTTATTTGTTTCCTATGAAATCAGAATGCTCATTAAAGTGAAAATCGCAGTTGCAACCTCATTCATTGGAGAGGCAAAATGATGAACAGATGGCACAAAAGAGGAAGCTCTTGGTAGAAACCTCTTTGTGTATTTGGGAGAATTATGTTAACATATTTTTTTTTCTCTTGTTTTAGCACTATATTCTTTTTCGTTGTCATAGGATTTGAATTCAGAACAGTCTCTTATTCAATTTGAAAGATGCAATTCAACAGTTTGTGTACAAATATCTAGAAATTATTAAGAAAGTAAATGCATTCTCAAATGGTAGGGTTAGCATCAATCAAATCAATGGTTGTGTAGATTTATTTAATTTTCATACATTGAACACGTACCTGTTTTGTAATGGGAGCATAGAAGTCAGAGCTGGGTCTTCTAGGAAATAAGGGGAAGTTTTGCAATGTTGATTCTCAGTATCTCTGTTTCATGGGTTTTTTATTGCTTGCTTCAACAGTACTGAAGAGATGGAGGAAAGTGTCTTTGTATTAGTTCATCACTTTCTGTGATGGATTTATTGGGCTTTGACCTACTGATGGGTCCAATTTGGCTTATTGGTTTATTGGGCTTTGACCTACTGATGGGCCTGCACAGATTCTAATGCAGAAGTCAATCAATACTGTGGTTTTTGCTATGTTCCTAGTTCATAAATCAATACATTTCAGCTATAAAAAATTGCAGCATTATCTAATTAATTTATAACTGAGAAAACATTATCAAAGTAGAACTTCTTGTGAAGTTATTCTTTCAATCTCTCAAAATTCTACAGTGTTTCATATTAATTCAGTTTTTGGTCTCCAGGTTTATTGCAAGGAATGAAATCTACTTTCCATTTTGCATCATTCCTGAATTCATGCTACAAATGAAAATATTATTCCTTACCTCCTTTGCATATCATGAAAAAGAATGAAAACTTCCCTTTCAGTGATTAACAACTTTGGCACAACTTAGAATCCTTGTTTACTAAAAAAATCCCATGACAGAGTAGGTGTCTTTCAACAAGCCATCATCCTTTGGTAACCATTCAGCCTTCAGTTTCTGGCTCTGTAAACTATTTTTTTTTGCAGCGAAGGAACTTGATTGAATGGGTACCATAAAGATATTCAGTTTGTGGCAATATTAGTACTGTACTGTGTCATGTTTTATTTGTTGCTCTTGAAGACAATCACACAGTGAGCACAACCAAGGATAAGAGAAAGAAAACTATGTTCTTCCCTTTTCTAGCAACATTTAAACAATGATGCTTTTTGTGTCTGTGAAACTGAAAGTAAATGAAAAATATTTTTCAAATTATCAATTAGATTTTAAATAACAAAATATCAATTGAATAGTTCTGCTTTTCAGAAATTTTCTGCTGCTGTTATCAATGGCACAAATACTGCAGATATTACTCTTCTGATGTTCATTTTCACTTGGGCAACCCCACAATAAATTGAAAAGATATGTACTTGAAGAAAAATTTACTATAAACAGGAAAAAAATGTCAAAATTTAGTCCAGCAGGACTGTGTCACATCAGTGTTAGTGGACTCCATATAATAATAATTGTATTTAGCTTTATGGGGTTTTTTTTATGCTTAGGCATTTGGGCACAAATCCATCCAATCTATCTTCAGATCTATCCATATCTTAACTGGGCTGATATATTTTCTCTCAATCTCTTTCTCTTCATCTACAGAATGTCACAGAGATGTCTCATTTAAAGTCCTAGTTCAAATGAATCTAGATCCTATGATTTTGAGAACTCAACCATGAAGTCATTCCTGTTCTCAGAATGACAGTAATGTCCACCCAGGTCATGTTGTACTTCAGACAAGGAGCACTTTCCTGCATAAAAATTAATAATATAGCAGTTAGATTATCTGCAAGATTATCTTGTAGATTTTCCTGTGTTTTTATCCACTGCATGGATATAGTGTTTTCCCCGGAGGTAGGAAAAAGGAAGTATAAATTCCAATATTCATAGGACAAAATACAGCCAAACATATATAATACATAATAACACTGGTATAATACGCCGTTCAGCAGCATTTGCACACTTAAGGTATGCTCAAAAACAAGTCAAGATCTACAAAATTATTGTCTATGCTTTGTCTGTGCCTGCTGCCCTTTTGGATTACTCATCCGTCAACATTCATATAATAATTTACTTCGCACACATTTCATAAATCATAATATCTAAATCTCAAAACAGAAAAATGTGGCATATAATTACGTATGTATTCCTACAGGAAATAAAAATTGTACCATCTAAATTGTCTGAACTGAAATCCAAAGTTGGCAAGTGTGATTTTTTTGTGTTCTGTCCATAGCAAGTATTAAACAATACTTTAGTACAATATATTGAAAGTCCTTTAACAGGAAATTGATTAATTTGGTAATGAGTATTCCAAATAGAACTGTATGTCATAAAATGTTTTAGAATCACATCCTATTTATTCTGAAATCAATAATTTTGAAGGAAAGTGGGAGACTCCACTGTCCTAGAGATCTATTGCCTGTTGATGCATACTACGGGATAGAGCCCCAATTTCAGGAGAGAACATGAGGAGTTGTGAAGAAGAAATTGAAGGGCCTTGTTTACTAACGTAAGCCATTTGATATTGATTTGATCTAACACAATTGTGTCCTGACACTACTTGCCATGCATAAATATTTCTTTTGAGTTTTAGAGTTTTCCCTTTTTTCTTTCCCCACCTAAAGAAAAAGTCAAATAAAATTAATAAAAGAATAATTTTATAATTTACTTTCTGCTTGGGCTGTAGCCTAAGTTTATTTTGTATAAATGGTTATTTAGTTCTGTAACTACTCTTTACTGTTGCTTGGGATATTACAATAACAGTAGTTTAAAGCAGATATATCATTTTCAGGGCCACCTCCATATAACACTTCTATGATGTTTTTTTTTCTAATCTGACTAGCACCTCACCTGCAACATTTGTAACCAATCTCTAAACAGCAACAGTAGAAGTAGCTTTGTCAAAATACTTCCTTTATGGTTTGTTTGTTTGTTTGTTTGTTTTCTACTGTAGATAGAGAAGGATGGAGCTGGACTCTTTTCAGTGCTTCCTAGCGACAGGACAAGTGGGCACAAGCTGGAACATTGCAGGTTCCATTCGAATATGAGGAAAATCTACTTTCTGGTGAGGGTGCTAGAGCCCTGTAACAGGCTGCCCAGGGAGGCTGTGGAGTCCCCTTCTCTGGAGACCTTCAAGGCCCACCTGGATGCAGTCCTGAGTAATGTGCTCTAGACAATCCTGCTTTAGCAGGGGAGTTGGGCTAGGTGATCTCTGAATGTCCCTTCCAACTCTGACAGTTCTGTGATTTCATGATAACATCTTATCCGGAGAAGGATAGTATATGGACAATAAAAGTTAAATTTATCATATACACTCATTTTCTGTATCTCACAATTACTTTTTCTGTTATTTATTGATGTAGTTTGAACTGGTGACACTTGGTGCCCGCCCTTTCTCAGTTAACATTAGTTTAATTTTCTTTAATTTCTACATTATATGCTTCATTCAAGTGCTTCCATGACTTTTGTCATCCCTCCTTACATTTTGTAATGATTTCTTTCAGTTCAGAGATAAAATGAATGATTCAACTGCATACCTGTCAGTGTTATGTTTCCTATTTTTGCCTGTGGGGTGTTTTTTCCTAATTTACAGAAGTTAGATTTCTTTAACTATTCTACATTATAAAAATACAAGTAAGCAAGTGTTTTAATCATTCACTTCTTGATTTTTATTATTTCTTAATTTTGTTTCAAAATTACCAGTAAAGTACATAGATTAATAAGTGGTGTAAATACTTTTTTATTCTCCTAATAGTTATATTATTCTAATGTTAACAAGTGTACTTTGAAATGTATGTGATGAATGTCAATCTACAGACATGCGGAAAGAGTGGATTCTCATGAAATTGAAACAACAGATGCTCTAAAGCAATTTTCCATTAGTCTTTTTGGTTTTTAGCAGCATTCTTAACATAAAAAAAAAAATGAGGATTCCTCTAGTTTTACCAGAAACATTACCTTTTAACCAAAGAAAGGGGTGGACTGGTGAGATAATACAAAGTTATGTGGTGCAGTAGCTGATGTCTTGTGTTTTCTTCATTTTTGAGAATACCAGAAGTAGGTCTTTTCTGCATATGGTGAAAAGCAGAATAAGGACATTCCATGAGAAGCAAAATGCAGCTTTTTCTTATACTTCTTCAAGCAAATTATTATAAACCTATGCTTTTGTCATAAGCAATATGCCTAGTATGTGCTGATTCCTCTTTCAAACTCTGTTTTTCTTTAATCAGTTTAGAAAGATTTTCACTGTTTTATATAGCGAAACAAACTAATTTCAGAGCCTTCAGATAACTGCCTTCGTAATGCCAGAGAATTAGTAGTAAGAACATTCCTGTGAGGAAAATAACCCAACCAATAAAGAAAAACGATTACTGAATTCTTTAAAGTACACAAACATCAATGTTGCTGAATTGATCAGTTCTTGATATAACTAAATCTGAACTGGAAAGCAGAGGGCACTTACATGGTCTCAGTGAAGAGCTACCCTTTGTCTTAAGAGGCATTTAACCTTATTCGTTAATACTGTAAGAAATTTTATCTAGGAAAAACTTCCCAGATTTTTGTTATTTTTTCTCCCAAGGCAAATTGATCTGAGGAAAAGCTTAAAAGCAAGATCCTTTGTATGACTTGAGTAGATTTCAAGATCATGACATCCTTTTTTTTTGAAAGGGGGCATGAATGTTCCAACATGCATAATTGCCTGGAAGAAGGACTAAGGAATTTCAGACAGACAATTAAATGTTTAAAGAAAGAAAATAAATCTGAGACCCTAGCTAATATTTTCAAGTGCATGCTAAAAAGTTCATAGGATTTTCTTGTGAGCAACTTTTCTCTCATAAATTTATCTAATATTTATCTGAATAAGTCTGACAGTTTACAGATGATCACTTCTTTTAACATGTCAAATCTGTAGGAAGCGGCATTGCACTTAATGTGAACGCCTGCTAAGTGAACCAGGAGTTGGGCAGCTGCACCCCTGAGCAACTTGTGGAGTACTGATGAGATTTTTCTGAGTGTGTGCTGATTTAACAACTGATCTGAAGTAGAATTAATCTCTAGTATAACTGTAATAAAGTCTAGATATTATCCTTAATTCTAAGGATGTGTTCCAATGGTCCTTGAATCCATTGCATTTTACGATAGGTTTTATACCTGAATAAGTCTTTTTTGCACACACACATAATTCTGCAAAAAAGATCTATAGCATGAGAAAATTCTGTTTTATGAAGCCTCCTCCAAAACAACTTATCATTATGTTCATCACTGAATAGAAAAAGCTGCAGAAAAGCAAGTTGAACTCCACAAAGGGAATTATGGACTCATATGGTCCAATAAAAATTTGGATTTATTTTTAGCCCGGTCATATGCTCAGACTTGCAGGCTGCAGATTAGAGGAGCAGAATAATATTAGTACTATCCAGAAGAGTTAATGTTAATGAAAGTAGTTGTGCTTTATGATTATATTTACACAGACAATTATCATCTATATTTTATCTGCATCCAGTTATTTAAAGGTCTGTGATTGTCATTATACTGCCTGTAAAGCGATAATGACTACATGAACCATTAACAGTGAGAAATTATGAACAGTCTTTCTCAAACCTTAAGGAAAGGCCGACCTTCAAGAAGTTGCTGCAGCTTTGGGCAAATTAAAAACATGGAGCCCAATATCCTTTTTCCAGCAGTTCACAGTGAATGTCCACAGAGGAGTCTAAGAACAGTCTAAACTTATTGGATTCTTCAAAACACATTCATAGCCTCCAGGAATCTCTGGCTATGGATTTCTGGATCTAGAAAGCATATCTTTGTATTTTACAACCTTTGGTGTATGCTTCTGCATAAATTTACCCTGATAAAACTTCTCTTATTGCCTTTCTATATAAGAATACTGATTATGTAAATGTGCCTTTTCACAATAGTAAATTTAAAATTACCTTAAATTATTGGTCAGCTAGAAAGAGATTCTACAGACCAGCATATTCTTAAATTTTCTTACTTTATCATATAAGACATGGATTAAAATATGCAGTTTATGCAGACCATGGACAAAAATATTTTTACCAAGCTGCCCAGAGTGATGTAAAGCATTACTGTCCCCATTTGTTCGATTAGTACTTCTGCAACCTGAACATTTCCAGTTTTGAAGTCAATTACCATTAACTGTACCTTAAAAATCATAGGAATGCCATTTATCTTTTTTGACCAATATAATTTTTCAATGTTTTTTTCATGAACAGTTGGATTTTTGTATAATTTTCTGGAAAATGTATGAGATTGTGTGATTACACACCCTCTCCCCACCCCCTGCCCTGCCCCTTGCCAATTTCTTGTAGCTTTTTTCTTGTAGCTTTTAACCTCCTTTGGATTTTCATTTGGCCCTTTTTCCTAGATGTTAACCTTAAAAAGTAAATTCAAAACAAAGAAAAATGCTACTCTACAAAAACATAAAATTATCTTAAAAGTGTTTAATAATTTTAATTCTTCTGTTAGTGCTTTGTAGACTAGTGCTACAACATATTTCTTACACTTTTCAGTCCACAACTAATCTTGTCACTGATTTCAGTTAATTACTTTGTATTTTACATTCTTCTTGCTTGACATGATCTGTTTTCTTCATCTGTATGAGTGATTAAAACAATTTATTCTCTATAATAGCTTTACTAAGTTGAAGTCTGAAAATTTCTAGCATATTGACCATTAAAAAGAATCTACCGAATCCTAAGTTAAAGTTTTCATTGCTTTTTATTTGGATGCATTAAAGAAAGAACACAAACAAACAAACAAATGATTTCAATTAGAAGTTTAACTTGTAAATATGCTCTCTCTAAAGAAAAGGTGTTAGAGAAAAATTAGAATGGTCTTTGTTACTGTAACATTTTTCTTATTCTATTCAATGTAAAATTGAAAAATGCTTAAAACAATTTTTTTCCATTTAAGAATCTGTGAAGCAAACTACATTGGAAAAGGTTAACTCCACTTTTCTCTGTTACCTTTCCCTGTAACCTTTCCATATAATCATTTATTTTTAAAATTTATTTTCTAATGTTGATTCACTTAAAAGTGGTCTGACCTGAGTAACAGAGGTCAGAAGAATGCTTGCAGATATTACAGATTCTGTAAATCTGTGTTGGAGTATCACTGTCTATATCTAGGAATTTAGAATCATCTTGAATAAAATAGAAAAGCTGATGAATTTAGGGGGCACATAGAAACATTTCTCCCACATCAAACCCACAGCTATGTTATGAGCAGAAATCTTACACAACCGAACTCAAAAATACTATTCTTTCCTATTTCAGGGTGAACAATATTTCCCTGTATTTTCCCCACTACTAATAATAATTACATAGATATTTTTTTTATTTTTTTTTTTAAGAGAGAATGATATTATATATAAGTAACAAAGTGGGCATATCTAGTGAAAAAAAAAAAAAAAGAACAAACTGTATTGGGCAAGAGTGCAAAAAATCAAGTTAGAGTTTTTTTAACGTTTCTAATTGTATCCCTATATTTGATTGTTACCCTCTTTGGACTCAGAATTTTGAATTACCTCAGCTAATTGAATTTCAGCACAGCCTTCTGGTATGTCATGCTTTAAAGTGGAATCTTATGAGTTTGTTCAAAAATCTCATCTCAAATTAGGGAAAAAAAAAAAAACAAAACAAACAAATAACTAATCAGAATGGCAGCTCAGTATAGCATCTTTTACTGGGTGAAAACCGATTGAAGATGCAATAGATAGTCAAATTAAGTCCATAGCATTTTTAAATAAATAATGATCACTGTATTTTGAATAGTGTACCAGGAAACTTCACACTTTGTCAATGCTACTGCTGCTTCCAGAAATAGTTTTGATTTAAGAACATAGATATTTGTCTCTCTGTTTGTTCTGACATAATCTCATGTGGAGAAAGACTTTTAAACCATGATGCTTGAATTTTGTAATGATTTAAAAGAGACATTTTGCTTTCCAAATTGTAATGCAAAGAAGAAATCTCTAGGGCTTCCTTGTCTCTACAACTAACCAAGGAAATGCAAGTATATTGGGACACACCAAGGATGACTAAGTTCACCTAGAGCTTTATTTAGCTTTTGTAGCTGAGTAATTTTGTAAATATGTGGAATGAATACAGGTTCTGTCTGGAAAATGTAAGGAATAGTGATTTAAAATCCCTACAAATCACAATTTTGTTTTATCACTAACAGAAATCCTTCAGAGGAGAGACTTACAAATTAAGAATTTATATACCTCTTTATCTTACATAAACTTTTAAAGCCATTCACTGTGGTCCTATTGCCTACATCTAAATCGGTGATTAAAATATCCCAAACCTGAATTCATCGTTCTGAGGACAAATGGCTCAGCTTGAATAGTGTTCACGCACCTGACTTCTGACAAACTACCCAGTGTGCCCTTGTGAATACTGCATACTGGAAACAGTCCTTTGTCACTCAACACCCTGAATCATTCCTAGGCATTGTCTGAAAGTGTTTGTATTGGTATAAAGCAGATATCTACTAGGAATTGTGCTTGCAACTAACAGGCACAGATGAACTTGCCCTTGGCATTGTTTTATTTGGCCCACTAGTAGAGATGTAGTCATGGCATAGCTTCTCTAGGGAATGTTAATGGATTCTGATTTATCTGTAAATACCTCCTTCTTACACCAACAGAATACCAAGAAAGCACCACCCAGTACTTTTGGTGTCACTTATTATTAGAGGTGCCTTTGTTTGGTTATTTGGCTATCAATTAATATGCATCAATAAGCAAAGATTCATTGTACCTACTGTATTAAAAATATTCACACTGTAACTGCTAAGCAAGCAGTATAAGTTCTGACAGTGTGAGCTTAAAAGCATTATATGACCACAGCCTAGGTTGATGTGTAGATCTTCATGTTGTTTTGCTTCAATAGCTTATGAGTTTTTGTTCTGGATGAAGATAACTGTTTTGGGTAGCATCTAATAGAGGTCCATAGTCCCAAAGACAGAGAAATGAGAAGCATGTCAAACAGATTCCAACATTATATCATTTTCAGATGATCTATTAAGGTAAAAGAAACCCAACTGCCAACAAAAGAAGCAGGAGGTCCTGCCCATCCCACCCATCTTCCCATTGGCACCTTTACACCAGAAAAGTAAAAGGGGCAACTTAGGCCTCTTGCAAAGAAGAGGAAATTGTATGAATTTGCTCATTTTGTTTCTAGGTTGGAGAGTGGAAGATTACAATTATCTGCTCATTAACTTCTTTGAAACTGACAGATTTTACCCTGCCCAAATTGCCACTCTTTCCTTTGAGACCAATCATTACTGATTTTTCTATCCCTTCTCAGAAAGGGAGAGAGAAAAAAAAAGTTGAGACCATCTCTCAGTCAGAGCTATATTAATTACAATTATAACATGTTGAGAAGAGGGAATGAAAGCTGCTTGCTAAATTCATAATGTGCTTCAGATATATGTGTGTTAAGATTCATCTAAGAATAATTTTTTACCCTTCTCTGATGGAACACTGAGTTCCTTCATTTGTTCAAATGTGAACTGCCTCTTTTTAACACAGAATGATAAACCACAGTATGGATATGTGCTTTCTATTTATATCCTTGATGTCGTTCATCTGCTGATCAGGATAAAAGCCATCAACCTTAATGTCTGTCTGTTCTTTTATCAGATACTCTTGAATTTGAAAATAAGATGGGTTATATGTTACTTTATCAACCAAAGAAAAAGAAAGGAGGAAGGAATCAGGTTGGATTTTTCTATTAGTCATTCTCAATATGGTGTGATAAAGCCAAATACTATTTTCATGAAAGCTCATTTTGATTTCAATTAAAATGTGAACAGAATTGCATTACTATCCAAGAAATCCTATATGTTTGAACAACCACATTAAATGTCAGAGCAGCTTGAAAGACAGTGATAGAAATCCCTCTTCCAAGTAGTGGTAATGTCCATAATATAATCATAAACACAGTCGCGAACTGGAAATGTATCCTATCCCCAGTGATTACACATATTCAGTTATAGCAGTTGTTTAGTAGCACTCTGATCTGTAGTTGTAGAGACAATGTGTCAGTAATGCCTAATAACAACACAGAAGGAGCAGTAGTGTGGAAAGAACTAGTTCAGTGACTCGCGCACTCGCGCTTATAGATTCATTTATACACCAAAAACAAGCTCTCTACTTATATAGAGGAAGTTCTTGCCATATTTTTTCTCATTAATTCATTTCTATACATTAATTTCTGTAACTCTTTGATGATATTTGCAGAGTTCCATTAGTTTCAGATGTTATTATTAACTGGTTCTGGTAGGAAAGCAACAAAACTGTCATTTGTGCATGCTACTGTGGAAATTGTACTTAATCTCTATCTGCAACCTCAGATTTAGATTTAGGCAGCTGTGAAATGCTCACTTAAGAGCTAATTTGCTTGTAGCCCAGCTATAATACTTCATAAGAGTACAAAACTAGGAAGGTACTCTCGACTTCTGTAGTCAAATGGTTGCCCCCTAAGGGCTCCTGGTAAGATAGACAAGACTAAGGTATCTGTTTCAGAATGCTGAATGTAAATAGTGTGGCAGCTCTTCATAGGCCCACAGTATCAGGCACATCTAAATATTTTATGTCAATTAGCCAGAGCTTTCATGCTGACGTGACAGTGAAATTCAAGGGTCTTACTTCTACATTTGGTAGAGGACTTTCTGATGAAATATCTTTTTGCTGGATTTAGTTCATCAGAACCCGAACTCACAGAAGCACGTCAGTTCTGGTAAAACATTTAACAGGACAAGTAAATTCCAATTAAAGCAGAGACATAAATTGCAGTAATAATTCTAGTAGGAGAAAATTAACAGAGTACTATAGAATTCATAAATTTTAGTCTTTAGGTTTGGCTAAAAATTGGATTTGCTTTTGATCCACAGATATTTGCACTTGTCAATACAATTTCTTCAGTGTCAGCTTTAAAAACCAAACACATAAAAAAAGCCCCAACCCAAACAAGAAACCACAAAGTACCCCATCTAAACCATTTATACATGTTTTTTGAGAGAAGAAAATTCGAACATCAGGTAATAAGGACACAAGATCCACAATATAACTTTGAATTAATGTATCCAATATTCTGGAAAATAATTTGAAACCAAGGCTTCAGAAGAAGCTTTTCCAGCCATTGTTTGATCATTTGCAAGTCTTCCCATGTTATAATATACATTCATATATATATATTCATACATATATATAAATATATACATAGAATATATTATATTTATTGATCTGAATAGTTCAGCTTGTTCTGAAAGTTTTTAAGATTCTTGACTTGTCAGTATGAAAACTGAAGGAGAAGATAAACACATTTCTTATTAACGAGAATATAAAATTTTGATTAATGTACCTTCTAGGTGATAGCTAAATAGGCACTTATAATCTCTGTGTGTATATGTAATCCATTAAGATAACGGTTGAGTCATTTTAAAAATTTGTGATGTCCTGGCATGGCAATGAAATTATCTTAGTTGTAAATTTCAGAAACAAGATATCATTTTTAAGAAAGCAATAAAATTATTAAGGGAAGACTTTCTCAGTAAATTAGCTTTTCTTGATAAGCTGGCAGAAATTTTTCAAAGCAGTTACTTTAAACTTCACAAATACAAGGAAGAAAGTCTTAGTACAAATTTGTGCATTCAGATAATTCTGTGTCATTAATTTCAGCAAGTTGATTAAAAAATAAAAAAAAATATATTATAGACTGAAGAATGATAAATGTTTTAAAAGAATAAATTAAAAGTTAGTTATATACATTCAGACTGAAATTGTTCTTGTTTCTTAGGATAGACAGTTCTGCTGAATTCTTACATTATTAGTCACTTTTGCTTATTGCTATTGAACAACTAAATATATCTTTCAAAATTCCTCTATAAAAGTAGATATAAAAAGAAGACAGGAGTCCTAAAGAAACTCTGTCATTAGGCAGACATAAAATAAGTTGTGAGTTACCTGAGTCTGCTGTCCAGGAGATTTCAAAATAATTGCCGTAATCGCAAGTGAACAAGGCAATTAAACAAACAACGGTAATTTGAAACATCATCATGCTAAGCAGTAAATAACACACCAAAATCCTGACCAGTCTGGCAGTTTTTTGACCGTGTGTCTAACTTGCCACTAAGCAATTCTTCCCAATTTATTTTGCCTCAAGACTCTTGAGCGTCTGAGAATTTTAAAATGGAAAAGATCAGAAAAATACTTCTCCAGTACTGAATAAAAATATTTTGTTAGAGTTTTGATATTCTTTACATGTTCTTAAAATCTTAACCTATTTTTCTTTCACATAAATGATGAAATACCTGATTTCTAAAAACACAAGAAATAAGCTACCTATTCCAAATACAGCATTTTCCTTTGATGTCAAATACTCAGATCAAATATATCTTGCCTCATTCTATTTGCAACTAAATCAGACCAAGATTTGATGTGGAAATAGTCAGTTTGGAACTCATAAATCATTTACTTGTTAAGAACATTTATAATATTATTTGTTCTTTCTAAAAAAATATACTTCAATAGGATTGTTTGTTTCTTTCCTAAATATATAACTACTTTGTAATTTTTACAAGAATCTTTATTTTAAAGAAAAAAATTCTTAAAATTCTATATCCTTAACTGGTATGCAAAAAAATATCATAGTTATTGCTATTCTTATTCTTTATAATTACTTGCAGTAACATCTGAAGCATGTCATGGACTAAAAAGTGTCATGTGTGTCACTCGTTCCTAGCCTAACTGTATAATCAAGGTATTATATTCATTTTTCTACCATATTTTATATCAGGTATATATAAAACAGAGGGAGAGAAGAAAATTAAAAAAAGAAAAAAATATCCTTCATACACCTCATTGTCACAACCAGTGAAATGGGGTTAGGCACACTTGTAAAAAGGATGATAAGGTATTAACATTTATAGTTTTGGATCACATTAACCTCATCAGCTAAAAGATGTAGCACTTCTACATTTTTTTCTTTGCTGTTATCCCTGAGCACACAAACCAGAATGTTGGAAACTTACTGTCACTTAATGACTTGAAAATGCTACTTAATCTTGGGAAGGGCAATAATATTGTTTCTTAGTCTGTGTCCTCTCTAAATCAGGGTTCCTTTTAGCAACCAAATAATTCATAGACATATTTCACAGACTTACAAAATTCAATATCATGTGACATTTCCTTGGGCTTCATAAGTCAGTGTCAGTAAGTCAGGTGTATACTTTTCAAAAGGGGGAAAATTCATCAGGAAAACAAAACATGAAATGGAAATTTCTTATTACTTTACACTATAGAAAATCCTTGTTTCATAAGAATGTGAGATAAGTGTGGATGTCATATAAAAGGTGGGCAACAAAATGCAACTGTACTGATAGACAAAGGAAATATATAAAATTGCAGAAGACAAACCTCTGAATGCAAGCAAACTCAGTGTGGTAAACAAAGACATCTTTCACAGAACAGAGTTGGAGAAAAACTTGAGAGAACAACTGAAGTTGTCTAGGGTCTTAGCGATCCAGAGAGTAATGGAAGTAATATATACATGCTCTGCTGCTGACTGAGCCTGGAAATGTGTCATCAGCTTAAACACGTGGTAATAGTCAGAATCACAGAATCACAGAATCACCTAGGGTGGAAGGGACCTTTTAAGATCATCTAGTCCAACCAATGGGAAAAAAAAAAAATCCAAAAAACCCAACAACCATAAACACACCACACCACCCAACACTAAGCCATATCCTTGAGCACCAAGTCAACTTCTCTCTTGAATACCTCCAGGGATGGTGCCTCAACCACCTCCCTGGGCAGCCCATTCCAATACCTGTCAGTAAAGAAATATTTCCTAATATCTAACCTGAACTTCCCCTGGTGCAACTTGAAGCCATTACCCCTTGTCCTATCATCTGTAACTTGGGAGAAGAGACCAACCCCGCCTGTAAATTTTGTGAAAAACCTAAGAGGAATGGTAGAACTGTAGACAGATTGTTTGATAAACATAGGCTGTGTAGTCACTGGACAGAACCCATCTAATTATTAATATGGTGACCTGTAAGTATGTTAGATTGCTTCTGAGGAACCCCATTTATACTGCATATACTAAATTAAAATTTACAGTACTTCATTAAGGCAGTTGGTACATCTGTCCTGTGCTCACCAGCTAAGTTCAAGAGAACAGATTTGTTACCAGAGTATGTCAGAAGCCTGGAGAGGGCTGTTCACCCACATCTCATGCTTCCTAAATGACAAGACATCAAAAATTTGAAGTCAATGTGTGCTCCCCTAAGCTGCCAGCAGCTGGCATGTACCTATTGTTACTTTTGCTGCTTCTGCTTTAAAATTCATGTTAATTGTATATACATTACATGCAATGGTTTTAAAAAGTTGTGCAAATGGCACATTAATCCTATTATTGATAGGACAAGCTGATGTTTTTCATCAGCACTCTTTGAAATAATGAGCGCTAAAAGACAGGTTTTGCAGGAACACGCACAGATGCCAGGCATCTAAAACCCATTGACATAATGAGAATTATGTACCTCTGGGTTTTATAATTCTAAGAATCTGATTCAAATCCTTACTGGAGTTAATGGAAAGACTCCCACTGATTAACAATCAATGATGGTCTCAAAAGCCACTCAGATTATCAGATAATCAAAATATAACTTCTTAAATTAAAACCAGGTCTCTATCCCCTTTTCCTTCCCTCAGTGAACTAAAACTTTTGTAATCAGATACAAATTAGTATCAAACAGTTGAGAAAAACTGCTCAGTGTTTTTCATAACATTGTTTTTCATCAAGGATCAAGGTTGAGATTTTTTTTTTTTATATCATGAGCAGGATTGTGGTGCATCTTGCTTGAGACAGGTGAAACCCTAGAAAAGTAAAACCGCAGCTCAGAAGCAACTGCATATGTCCTTCCGAGGCTGAAAAGGACAAGGGAAGAAAGAGGCATAAGTTTACATGTTCAGAAAGACTCACATGTTTGGGGCAAAAGAAGACTACTCATGGCAGAAGAAGGGTTTTTGCACACAGAAACTTGTTGAGAAGATAAAGGGAAAAGGTTTTCTATACATCCTGGTATAAGAGAAGTAATGAGTTTAAACTGCAGTAAATGTTTAAATTACACACAGGGGAAAACTTGCTAATTTTAAGGATGATTAAGAATTTGAATGGCTTGCCTAGCCAGAATGCTGGAAACCTTAGGGATTTAAGAAAGGATAAAACAGACGTCTGTCAAGAATGTGTTAGAGTTGATCCTCTCTCAGGAAAAAAAAAAAAAAAAAAAGTTGATTAAACTCTCAAGATCTCTTTCAGCCTATTTGATTTGTTTTTTCCTTTTTCTCATCCAGAAGGACTGACTGTGTAGAACAGACTGTGCCAATATTTTAAGTTCTCATAAAGCTGCTCATCAAGTGTGCATTCAGGTAGATACAGTGACAGCAGAATACGCTTAAACAGATGTTTGAGTTACTCATTTAAATAGAGAGCTTCTCTGAAAATAGGAATTCAAGGTCATATCCTTCTATAATTCACCTTTACTTCCCAGATTCAATGAAGAATATCTTCATTTAGTTGGGTAAAATGGAGTCTTCCATGTGTTATTATTGGTTTTCTACTTATGCTGTGTTTAGAAAAAAAACTTTGAAAAACAGATACAGTAGGCATAGCTAAAAAGGACCAGAAAAATATAATTGGAATAACTGGAATTAATTATAAGTGGAATAAATTTAGCTTTTCTGAAGCCTTTTATTTTTCCAAATAGTAATTGCATTAAGTGATTTTATTAGAAATTCTATTGCATTCTGCCTAAAGTACTTTCTAGTTTTTGTCTTTGAATTACAAGGCTGTTGATATATTTGTGCAATTGATAATACAGGAAATATGAAGTTAGTGGGACACTATAAGTTAATGATAACCAAGATGTTGTCTGAAAGCCTTGTGACCAAGTAAATCATTTTAGCAGAACTCCTTAGGGACACAAGAATTATTTCACTGAACACTTAGAAGGGAAATTGTCAGTTATTGCCAATGCAGTTACAAAAGTTCAGTAAGTCACAATATTTTGAGACATAGGTCTCAGGCCTTCTTTTTTAAACATTGTCTTCCTGATATGAAAAGCATCAACATGATATAGTGCATTGAACAATCAAATCTTTTTTATGTGCACAATTTTGTTTTGCTGGGGGAAGGAGAATTCTTTTACTGACACAGCAGCACTGTGAATTTGCTCACCATATACACGCTCTTATTTCAAGTTTGCCTTTCCCAATAAGACATATTTACTGTAACACAGAACTTCTAATTGGCTTTACTCATATCCTACTAGAATAATTTGTTACTCATTAATGTTAATAGAATGTTATCAGTTCAATTAGTAGTATAGTTTTATAAAAGTACTCTAGGATTGAATAAACATGGGAGTTACAGTAATTGAAAATGAAGAGATGGAGACTGGTTGCTTGACACCAGATGGCCTTTCAGTCCTAAGTACATCTGATGTCTAAGAATATCTGGTATTACAGGTCACTTGTTCCTTTGTGACAACAAATTCTAGGTTTAATATATTTTCTTTAGTACTTTCTGTTTTTCTAGAAATATTATCTAGCAATAAAATGTGTGAAAATATTTTGAATAAGATCTAATTTAATTCTTCTTTTTAATTTTCCTAATTTTAAATACTGTCATATTACATTGCATGGTGAACTATGTCCTTGGGGTTTTTCATCAAATAAGAAAATCTTGAGTTGCCCATCCCGTGGACTGAATAAAACTCACATTCCATGGGAAAGTGGGACGTAATATCACATTTAACTGCTTCAGAAGGTTGTCTGATCAACTTCAGATCTTCTAATTTGTAGCTTTTGAGTACTTTAACACATTATTATTGATTTGATTCAGGTCCCTCTTGCTATATTACTTATTACTTATTGTTTCCTTCTGCTGACTAGACTTTTTAAAAAAGAAGAGGAAAAACAATTCCAGACAGCAAAATTATGTTCACACAGAAATTTTATGTCAGTGTCCTTCTAAATCTAGTACATTCTAGAAGGAAATGACTTTTTCTTCCTCTCCTGTACCTTTGGTTCTTTGACCCACCTCTTCCCTTGCACTGGTTTATTTATTTGTTCATTCAGGCAACAAAATACAAATGTGAAGAAAACAAAACAAAACAAAAAAACAATAATCTGTTCATTTTTGCTAAGTGGCAAATCAGGTCTCTGGTATGAGTCTCTTGTGTATGTGCCCAGGCAGAGGTGGCAGCAGAACAGAAAGAGCTGGAATAATGCACCATTTGTCTCAGTGATAGTACAGACCTACAAAAAAATAAAGTGGTTGTATAAGCATGTCCGGTAAAGCTTACATCTTAGGATAGATTGGATCCAGACCAGAGGGTGATCTCAGGCCTGGGAAAGGAGCTAGAAAAGAAGAAACAATACACATTGCCACTAGACTACAAAACTGTAATCAGACATAAGACTCAAGGTATATGGAATTCGGTTGGGAAGAGCAAGACTGGAGGACAAAAATATCTTAATTAGACATGAGTCAGGTGAAAGTTCAAATATCTCAATAGACTATGGTTACAACTCCAAAATATACACCTTCTGTTGTGAATGAACTAAACTGTTTTTTTGGGTAACAAAACCAAAATGTCTGTATATTCTCCTTTTATCTTGACCACAGTTCTCATTTTAACCTTATTAATTAGCTTCTGCAGTGTTTTGGATATCATCAAGAAAATTACACGTACTTTCATCTTCCAAAATTTTCTGTTTAGCTCTGAATTCAGACTTTAACTTTTACTTCCAAATTCATGTAAAAATTCTCCTCCTGCCTTTTTCCTTCCATTTTCAATTTTTTTCCTAGAAATTCATCTATTCTGTATTGTAAATACTCCTACACTTCTTGCTATTTACTGCAGTAGCTCATTAATCATATTATCTTCTCTTTTTTAAGCAAAAGAAGTTAAGGGTGTGAAAGAACTTTTTAATTGCATTTTCCTTTCCCACTTAATTTCCTGTAAGCATGCTAGATAGGAATATGAAAGGACTTCATCTTTAAAACTGAACTTGCTCTTTTTTAAGGGAACTATTTAAAGAAATGCCACTATTACTGCCAGTTCCTCAAACATATGTTCAGAGACTACTGGAGGACTGTCATCAGACTTCTGCTAACAACCATAAAATGATGCTGCAAAGTACCCACTTGTGTTTAAACATGCAAGCAGTCATTATACATACTTTCTGACTGTGGTTCATAATATCTTTTCGTTTCTGAGGAAAATTGTCACCAGTTAATAACACATTCATTCTTTATAACATGAAAACCCAGATGGGAGAAGGTTTCTCTCAGTGATGATTGTCATTGTGTGCTTATTAAGTATAGCAGAGAAAAAAAAATCATTAATCAAAACATAATTTGACAAATTCTTGATTATACCAATATGACTAATGGGAAAATAACAGTCATTGAGGAAAAAAGGTACAAATTTAGAATATGAGTTTGCATATTTGATTGTGGTTAATAACAAGCTCAATATAAAATCAAAATACAGGCTTTGGAAAGCTAGATAATTTGTGTTAGTCTGCATGAAAAGCAAAGATATGTTATGGTAAACAGTGAAAATGTATTAGTCAACACCGAATAATCAGAATTTTTTGTGTTCTGAGATTTGCATCAGAACTTAAAGAGTTTCAGCAGAAGACTTTGCAAGATATTGTTTCATAGGTTAATTATTTTGCAACAGTGTTATTCACAGAGACATTACTTCTGCATGTCCCTACTGACACACCCTGTTAGAGTAATTCTTTTTCGCATTAAATTTGTAGAGATAAAATTGTCTATGTTTTCTATTAAGTGTTTTCCTTAGTCTTCTTTTCAAAGGTCTTCATTTGGTGTACTTTAAAGTAATAGGTGAAGGATTCAGTTATGTGCATTGTTACTTATGCTTCCAGACACAGTCTTTTTTGAAGGATATGGGGAAGAGGTGATTTAAACCACTTTAAATAATAAAATTATTAATTGAATTGTGTAACAAAATTATTAGCATTATTATCTCAATTTTAGTGGAAGATTAGGTGGACATTCTGCCATCTTTAACTGATACTTCAGGGACAAGGTCTTAGAGAAAATAAAATACAGATACATTCTCAGGGGTGTGCAGGTGGATTTACATCTGTTTTGTAGCATGGTAACAAAACATTTCTGGGAAAACAGATTAAGCAGAAAGCCAGAGGGAAAAGGTGAAAATATTGTGCTTCCTTTTACCTTTTTATCACTGAACATGCTCTCACAAATGTGATCTCAGTTAATACTTTCTTATATTTCATCAAGACTAATACTGATTATTTCCAGTCATAGATGATGACATTTATTAAATTAACATATGTTCAGCTGTTTTGCATTTTTTCTCTGTAACTTATAAAAACATTTCATTCTCAAGTGGTTTTTGGTATCAGTAAGAAAAACTTCAGCTTAATTTCTTCACAGTTTTCTGTGCTTTGCAAAGCATTTCCAGTGTGGAACTCTGAACAGATTAGAGTGTGGTGTCAAATACACTTGGTTTGTTGTTTCACCCAAAAAAACCCTGAAGCCTAAAATAATGATAATAATAATAAAAAAAAGGATTAGTCTCAAGCCCAACAAAGCCACAACAGTCTGTAAGAGCTGTAGGGCGGATGGTTTCCATCTCCATTGTTCTCCTCATGAAGGGTGACCTGACTCTCTGTGAAACTGAAAACCTGGTTCCCAGGTAAAAAGGAAGCAAGCAGCATCATGGCAATGGGGCCCAACCAAAGCATTTAGAAAACAAAATAATTGTTATGTAAGTCAATAACTGTTTTGATATTGTAAACGGGGCTGTCTCTGGTAGGTTGGCCTACATTTTAAAATGACATGTTTCAAAAATGGCAAAAAACATAAGGTTTGTATTCGTAAGTTCTGCAACAACTGAAAAATAATTAAACTAGGCAATGCATCAAAATGAAAAGAGCTGGAGCTGTATCTCATATGGTGCTACCAAAGCTAGTTGACATTCAGCCTCAGTTTTTTGGTTAAACATGGGATCTACAAATTGTCTTCAGAAATGCAGTTTGTTTTAAAACTGTATCGTGAGCTTGGTTTTAGACAAAATACAACATAACAAAAGATTTGTTAAAAAAAAAGTTCAGCCAGAAGCATACACACAAAGGTTTACTGTTGAAGGGAAAATTTGTTGTATGCATTAATAAAGTGGACTAATATGAAGATTTAGGGCCTGTGTACTTGTTTATTCATGTAATACATATGTATGTTCTAACAAATAGGCATAATGAATCTGGTATACCTGAGCTGTGAGGGTCTGAGAGCATATGTAGGTGAACTACATATCTCTGAAAAGACACTGTTTTCTTGTTACGCACAATAGCCCAGCTTGGGGGGGGGTCTGTTTTTTCATGTTTTCATTTTTATTTTAATTTGTAGATTGCTGTAATTATGAACAGACTTTGCTCAAGGCATTAATAAATGTCTGCCTTTTAAGACCCTAAAATCTGTTGGACAGTGTTCTGTATCCAGAATACATGCGTATTCTTTTTTCTGTAAAAGATTTTATAATGAAGTGTCCTCTGGAGAAGCTTGTGTGGAGGAGGTTTTCAGTTGAACATCCAGAGTCTGGAAATCTCATTTTTACAAGATTTATGCATATAGAAATCATTTGGTCATGATGTTTTCCCTGTGTGACATTCAGATTGGGTAATTTTTCCCTTGATTGCCAGACTCTTGAGAGATGGACTGGCTCTTCTTACGTATCAAAGTAATTGCTTGGATGACTACGCAAAACATGTTAAAAAGTCTATAGAAAGAATGTGTCATTAATTATAAGTTTTAAAGTTCCAAAGGAGTTGAATGCATTTCTGTGAATTACCAAAGGTTTTCTTTTACTTTGAAAAGGCTTTCATTGTCCACTGGCAAATAGAACTTCTAAAATTTCCTGACATGACTTTCTGGTCTGTGAGTCCACGTTACCAGCTCATATTGAGCTTCTCATCCACCAACACACTCCAGTTCTCTTCAAGGCTGTTCTCAATCCTTTCTCCGCCCAGCCTATATATGTGCTTGAGATTGCTGTGACTTGGATACAGGATCTTGCACCTGGTCTTGTACAACTTCATGAGGCTGGCATGAGTCCACCTCTACAGGCCTATCAAGATCCCTCTGGGCAGCATCTTTCCAGTGTGTCAACCACATCACACAGCTTGGTGTCTTCAGCAAAATTGCTGAGGGTGCACTCATTCCCACTGTCCGTGTCTCCAACAAAGATGTTAAACCGCACTGTCCCTGTACCAGTCCCTGGGGAATGCCACTTATCACTGGACATTGAATCATTGACTGCAAGTCTTTAAGTGTGACTATCCAACCAATTCCTTATCTACCAAGGGGATATATCCATCAAATCCATGTGTTTCCAATTTAGGGACAAGGATGTTATGCAGGACAAAGTCAAATGTTCTGCAGAAGTCCAAGTAGATGGTGTCAGTTGCTCTTGCCTTATCCACCAATCCCATCGTACAAGGCCACACGACTTGTCAAGCACCATTTGGCTTTAGCAAAACCATGTTTGCTCTCATTGATTACCTCCATATTCTCCACCAGCCCCTCCTTGTTGGTGAGAACAATGTTTAACATGGCACCTCTCCTTGTTGGCCCCTCTTTCACCTGGAGAAGGAAGATAACCTCCTGGACTGCTTATGTCCTGCTGTCCTGCTGTGTTGTCCCTCCAACAGATATCAGAGTGGTTGAATTCACCCATGAGGATCAGGGCTTGTGAATGTGAGGCTGCTCTTATCTGTATATAGAGGGCCTCTTTCACTAGCTCTTTGTGATTGGGTGGCCTGTAGTAGACCCCCACTGTAATGTCACCTGTCCCTGCTCTCCCTTAAATCCTGACCCATAAGCTCTCTGCCAATAAGATCACAGTCCTACAGACATGTGCACACCTCTAACTGCTCTTGTTTGTACCCCATACTACATGCATTTGCACAAAGGCATTTAAGTTAGGCCCTGATGAAGCTAACTTACTGGCTGGTGTGGCTGGAATTCCTTTGTGCTGCACTCCAGGTACTCTACTGCTGACCTGTGATCCTTCAGTCTCTGGGCATCTATTGCTGCATTGGTATCAAACTGGTAGTCGTGTGGATAGAGGTTCCGGTCCCCCAGCAACTTTAGTTTAAATGCAAACTCCACCTGGTGCAAACTGAAGATGTTTATTCTCATCCTATCACCGGCTATTTGGAAGAAGAAACCGACAACCACCTCACTACAACCTCCTTTCAAGTAGTCATAGAGAGCAATGAGACCTCCTTGAGTATCTTTTCCTCCAGGCTAAACAACCCCAGTTCCCCCAGTCACTCCTTGTAAGACTTTTTCTCTGGACCTTTCACCAATTCCCTTGGTCTTCTTTGGGCACACTCCAGCACCTCAGTGTCTTTCTTGTAGTGAGGGGTGCAAAAATGAACAAGCTATTTGAGGTGTGGCCTCTCCACTGCCAAGTACAAAGGAACAATAGATGTATTCTTGAAAAAAATATTTTAGTTCTATTCTGTTCTCTATTGAGGAAAGGGAACACCTTTTCACTTTCACATAAAAATCAGAGAAGGTGGAGTTTTTACCTTCACATATCTTTTAGTTTTCATTGTAAAACATGCATCATCTAAATAGATGGAGTTGACACTTTTCATTTATTCCAATACTCCATTACTCAGCCAATTAGCATGAACAAATGATAAAATTTACAGGAATCAGGGCTTAATGTCTAGCCTTGGGGCTTTGTCTATATGTAAGCATTTGGCCAGTATAACGGAATAAGACACCAATTTAATTCAATTGTCTTACAAGTCTGATCTTGAATATTTAAAATAATAACTAGCAGTTTGTTTAGTGAGTTTGTTACCAGCTTTAGTTACTTTTAATTTATTGACCTTTCTTTTCCATATCAGAAGTATCCATTCTCAGTTTAGTCCTGAGATGCTGACATTTTGTTTTACACAGGGGAGTTGATGATTCTTTTAGGATCTTGGTAAGAAAGACACTGACACTCAAGGTTGGTTAACTGGTTTACTGAGTAAAGGAAGGAAAGTATAGAGATGTTAGCAATATTGCATCCCTTCTAGTGCTGGGAATCCTGGCTGTTGTAACATCACCTTAGCTCCTCCTTGTATATTACGGCATCCTGTCTGTGGTGAGGTTCTCCGGGCTCAATTTTCTTCACATCCTTAAAGCCTTCTGACAAGTGAACAAAGCTATCAGTCTTTTACTTGTGCAATAACAAACTTTCTAGATGACACACCAAGATTCACTGAGAGTGATATACTCTTAGATAGCTCCATAGGAACAACTCTAACAAGTAGGTAAATTGGTAATGTTAAAGGCAGCACGTGCTTATGTCATAGTATGTGCACCAGTTATCTAGCAGTCACTCATGCTAACATAGCGTCTCTGTAACCCAGGTCTACAATTAAATGCTTCTGTTTGAAATCACTCTCCTATCTACTATTGCAATATCTTCTGCAGTGGTCCACTATACACTTGTTCAGAAGAAAATCTTTACTCAGAGAAAAGTCTTCTTAAATGACACATCACAAAACCTTTTGCTTAGCTTAGCTTTTCTCCAATTCTTTCCTTTTCTTGATAATTTTTAATAAATGTCTTTTACTACTATCTTTGAAAATTCCAAATTGTTTTCTGGAGTGTCCTGTGGTCTAAGAGATTATCTGAAATGCTCTTAGTTTAAGACCACTTTCATCTCTGACCTGCAGGCCAAACACTTTCTCTGTGGGAGTTTAAGTTCATCATTTGCTCAACTTGCCTTTACTTTATAAATGACAGATGCCAACATGGCTCTGTAACACAGATGCTTCAGCTGTTTTCATATAACCCATAGCTTTTTTGAATTTACATACCTTTATGTCCATTTTCTCCTTTTTGCTGTTTCAGAATACCCATATTTTTTTCTGTGATTTGATCCATTGATGGGTTTTCAGCAATGAATTTGTTCATCCAGCCATATCATTGGTTAATTTTCTCTGGAAAACTTTCACTGACATAGATCCAGTAAGTATTATTTTTAATGAGAACTTCTGAGTAAGGGGAGAGCTAGTGAAGTCATTAAAAAATAGGTTCTCTTTTTCTGCAGTTTGGAAAGACTGAGGTCTTAGATATTACCTAGATATTTTGTTTCTGCAAGGGAGTATGGGCTACCTATAGTGCTCTAACTTAATGTCCTTATTTATAGACATCTGTTCTCTTCTGTGACCAAACCTGTCATATGAGACCTTCTGACGTGGAGGTCTTCCTTCAAAGCCAGCATCTAAATTGGAATATTCATAATTGTTTCTTGTTGCACTGAAGAGGAATTTCAGCAAAATAATTAATTTGACATAATGGAGACACTCCCTTGACATTTTATGACAGATGCTGCAAGCCGTCCCGAATATATAGCTGCCTCTACCCATGTCTTTTTCATGGTAAGATCACAGCATACATCCTCTCTTATATCTATTCTCTGTTATTCCCAAACACTAGCCTCCACTGAACTGTCAGCATTTTCCACCCTCTCATCTGTGCATGCAAGGATGCTCCTTGTGTGATCACTTA
The DNA here is from genome assembly GCA_013398155.1 of Pedionomus torquatus. Lineage (NCBI taxonomy): Eukaryota > Metazoa > Chordata > Aves > Charadriiformes > Pedionomidae > Pedionomus > Pedionomus torquatus. Next base: position 777,326 of record VZRU01018529.1, read on the forward strand.
AAGACAGGTTCAGTTACAGAAAGAATTTAATCCATATTTATTGGCAATTCTGACTAAATTATCCTAAAAGAGAGTAAAAACAGAATCTAAAAGTAGCCTAGCCAGTAGTTCAAAGGAAACTGGTTGCTCTATGGCAGAATCTCAAGTAAAGATATCAAGTAATGATTATGTCTCTGCATGGTACTTTATTGAGGTTAATAACACCTTCTAATTCCACTTGCAAAATGGAACAGGGCCTCCGTCAGCCCAAAAGTGCTTCAATTGTACCGATACTTAACAGGGACCTATTTTGCTGGTAGGCATCTGACTTTTTGAAGGCATTATCAATGGAATTCTGATGGGAACTGGGCAGTAGAAATCCAGGTTTAAATGATGACAATAGCTCCTCAAGACCCTGAAAGCTGTAAAAATAACAAGTCCTGTGCCCTACTCTAAAGCAGGCAGCTCATTTAGTTACATCATTTTCAGAAAGTGTTTCACAGAGCAACTTCAGAGGTATATTCTTCTGCTGTACCAGACCAAAGATGCAGGGAGAAATGGAAAGAAGAGTTCCTGCTTGGTAACCTGTAATATTAGCTATCATCTTCTTTAGCTGCCTATTAGATAACAAATACCAGTTTGCTCTTATTGTGCCACTAGCCTGCAATATGTCAAATACTTGACTTGATTTTCACATTTTGATGATAGCAGAAGCAAATTAATCTAGTCTGACTTAATTGGAAATTCACACACTTTCCCAACAAAGCTGTCAAACAGGTAGTATAGATAAAGCTGATCAAGGATTTTCTGCCTGTAAAATGAAAGGGGGAGGTGGGGTGGGGATAATTCTAGTAAGTTATGTAATGTTATGAAATAATAAAACATGAACTGTCATTGCCTCAGTCTTGTTGTATTTTAATTCAGTTGAAATGAGCCCAGACTGTCTCATTTATACCAATCAACCTCCTCCATTTCTGAGCTATGTGGTTCAGGAAAACAAGACCCAAGTCTAACAACAAAGAAAAGGAAGTATGTTAGCAAAAAGTAAGGAAAACAATCATTTAAGTTGTCCTCCAGATATGTGGAGCAAGTATTTTCAAGCTTTTTTCCTCAGAGGACTATTTAGCATGCAGGAGAGCAGGCTGAGAGCTACTTAAAAAAATTATCTCCATCCAGTGTGTGACAGGATACCACACTTAGAGAAGCTTCAAAGTTTTCTTAAGCCTCTGATGGCCAATAGAATGTGCTTTTGTTAATTCATTAGTGACCGATTTCATGTTGTATAGTGGCATTCTGGGTCTCTTCTCTGACATAAATATATCATCTACTGTTGACAGTGAAAGGCAATAGGTAGGTCTTAGTAGTGTTTAGGTAAATGGCCAGGTAGGATCAAATACTCATTTACTTTAGTGTTCAGGAGCTGACATTACCACAGAAGTCATAAAAAGGACAAGAATGAACAACAATTCTTGCTAGTGCTAGAAAAAACTTTCCTACTATTTTTAGTTCAGGAACTTCCTGGAACAGGAATGACAAGCCTGGGAGGGTGTCAATGATCACAATTCTTGTGGCTTTCGGTTGTTTTCCTTCTGGATTACACAGAACAGGTATCTGATTATAGCAATGAGGGATGATAAGAATATCACTGTCATTCAACACTTGAAAAATATGCTTTTTTTTAATGTTGTGTTCTATGCATGAATGCAGAGCCTGCTCATTGTGTGAAATAAAATGAAAGATAGAGAGATAATATAATGAAATAAAATATAGTTTTGTTATGAAATTAAGAGATGAACAAAATTTTCTGAATTTGTACAGATGGGAAGTGTTTTTATCTAGAGTCCCCCTCAAAACTGTTTTAAAACATAACAAAAAAACCCCATTACAACTGAAACATTAAACTTTCAGCAGTCTCCTAACTTTCATACTTTCAAGGGTGCAGTATAATAACATGAACCATTGTACCATTAAGCAATAAAAGTATTTTGAATTTGTAAGATTGAGACTCGAACATTAAAAAAAAAAAAATCCAACAAATTTAAAACACAATTATTTCTCTCAAATGTGAAATAAGTTCAATTTATTATTTTTCTGGCAAACACTATTTTCAGTAATTCAAATAATTATTACCAAATCTATGTATAAATCCAATTGCCTTTGTATCTGTCTTTGCACGGGATAATCAATGACCATTTCAATATATTTTCAAACAGAAAAGGACAAGTCAAGCTTTTTTAAAATAAAGTAAGTTTTACTTTGTATTGGGAATGATTTGAAATTATTAATACCTCTTTTAAAAAAAAATATTCTCGTTATCTTTAACATAGGAAAACTATGAAAAAAAATAAGGCAAAAATCTATTAGGAAGAGGTGTAAAAGGCTTATAGTATTCAAAGGGACGGGGACCCAGAAATTCTGTGCCTAATAAAATAAGATTTGTTCCACACCTTCCCCTTCCACCATCAGGTGCTGAAGAAAACAGCCAAAGGGATATTTAATGTGCCTTTCTAAACTTTAACCAAGTGTCCATAAATAAATGGAAAAGACTCAGATCAGAAATTTCATACAACACTTTTCAAACTTCTGTGAAACAAGACGGTGAATACCCAGCAGTTAACCAAATTTAATTTCATTTTAGCTTCATTATTGATATTTCTGATGGAATCGTTTTAGCACATCTAACCTGATGGAAACCTCACAGGGGGGAAATAAGCAAGATGATCAAGTGTTACAAAGTTTTATTTCCTTTACTGGTGACATTTCTCCATAATTACATAATAGAATTCAAAAAACAGGGGGCCCCATATCAAAGTGTTAATCATCACTTTTTATTAGGTAACCAGTAACAACTAGGGGGAGAGGGAGATGCTGCTTCAAAATAATGCACAGATTAAAGAAGCACTTAGTTCAGTTTACTGTATGTTTATCTGCCATAGATAATAAAATAATTGCACAATATATCAGTGCAAACCATTTTTTAATTGTTTAGTATTTTATTTGGACACCATGTACGGCTTTAATACACTAAGATTGGGACACATTTCGGACACGGAGATGTTTCAGGACAGCCAGCATCTTTACTAGGGGCAAGTCCTGCATGACTAAATTAGTGGTCTTCTGTGATAGAGTGACTGTGTCGGTAGATAAGGGATGACCTGTGGATGTGATCTATCTGGACTTCTGTAAGGCCTTTGACATGGTCCCCTACAACATCCTGCTTGACAAATTGGAGGGATATGGATTTGATGGGTGGACTGTTTCCTGCTTGACAAATTGGAGGGATACAGATTTGATGGGTGGACTGTTCAATGGATAAGGAACTGGCTGGAAGGTTGCTTCCAGAAGGTGGTGCTCAGTGGCCTGAGGTCCAGTTAGAGACCAGTCACAAGTAGTGTCCCTCAGGGGTCTTTGCTGGGACTGGTACTATTCAACATTTTATAAATTATATAGACAGAGAGATCGAATGTACCATTAGCAAGTTTGCAGATGACACCAAGCTGTGCGGTGTTGTCTGTACACCAGACGGATGGGACGTCATCCAGAGGGGCCTGGATAGGCTGGAGAGGTGGGCCCAGATGAACATCATGAGGTTCAACAAGAGCAAGTGCAGGGTTCTGCACCTGAGCCGGAACAATCCTTACCATCAATACAAACTAGGGGATGAGGTATTAGAAGGCAGTGCTGAGGAAAGAGACTTGGGAGTGCTCATGGATGAAAGGCTAGACATGAGCAGGCAGTGCACACTTGCTGCCCAGAAGGTGAATCACATCCTGGGCTGCATCAAAAGAAGTGTCGCCAGCAGATCCAGAGAGGTGATTCTGCTGCTTTGCTCTGGTGAGACCCCACCTGGAGTACTGTGTGAAGGTTTGGAGCCCTCAGTATAGGAAGGATATGAACCCGATGGAGCGGGTCCAGAGGAGGACCATGAAAACGATCAAGGGGTTGGAGGACCTCTGCTGTGAGGATAGGCTGAGGGAGCTGGGGCTGTTCAGCCTGGAGAAGAGGCCGTTCCAAGAAGACTTAATTACAACCTTCCAGTACCTGAAGGGGGCCTAAAGGAAGGCTGGGGAGAGTCTGTTTACAAAGGCCCACAGTGATAAGATGAGGGCCAATGGCTTTGAGTTGGAGAAAAGCATATTTAGATGGGATATTAGAAACAAATTCTATAATCTGAGGGTGGTGGAACACTGGAACAGGTTGCCTACGAAGGTGGTTGAAGCCCCTTCCCTGGAGATATTCAAGGTGAGGCTCTGGCAACCTGGTCTAGTTGCAGGTGTCCCTGCGACTGCAGGGAGGTCAGATTAGATAACCTTTGGAGGTCTCTTCTGACCTGGATAATTCTATGATTCTAAGATCTGGAAATATATCTGTATTACTAATTGTCCCTTCATTGAAGTAATTATAAATTGAAAACAGAACACTTTTTACACATTATATTATTTTATTTTAATTTATCTATCTGGAACAAGCATTTCAAATGACAGATTTTCTGAATTTTTAGTTTCTCTTCTAAATTTTTTTCCTTTTTCTCTTTTCTGATTATTCTCTCAGTTTCTTTACTTCCCCTGGGACAATACAATGGACTTCTAGGTGTGGGTTTCTTTGCCAATTAATGCAGAAAACATAAGGAAAATTCCACTAGAGTAGTCAAAGACAAAGAAGAATAAAGAACTTACAAGCAAATTCCATTTAAAATCAGATTGAATCATTAATAGCTTTCAAAAATTTTGTGCATTTGAACAAGAATCTAAGGCATCTAAGGATGCCTTTATTGCTCTGTGCTACATAGATGTTTGTAGCAGCTAAACAAAACTATTTAATTCCTTCTAATCTTTTTTACTGCTGGAAGCACTAAACAAGCTAAACAAAACCATTTATTTGCTATCAGTCTTTTTCATGTTAGAACCCAGTATTGATGCTTTTAATACAATTTTTAAAAATAAATATACTATCTAAATTTATTGGTGGTTAATGAACCTTTCTTCCAGACAACCGTTTATGCATGTGGTTCTCCTCTAGCTCAGTGTGAATGACTAGAAGATTAACTAGAATCTCATCCCATATAATTAATAGGTATCGGCAACAAGAGGGATGTATTTTTCTTGGAAGGTATCTTTCTGTCACTGTTGTCTTCAGAGGGAGTCTAGATTACTAGGTTAGCTTAGAAGCCTCAGGAAGTCACTATTTTAATACTTTGTAAAGAGATTATATTAATTGTATCTGTGTATATAAAGAGAAAATGACAGCAGAGGGCATTTTCACTTAACTCATGCAGATCAGATGAAAGATCCTTGGAAGGTGCAGCAAGACATCCTCTAGTCCACCTGCCTGCTCCAACTCCTGCACAATAGCATGTCCTGTAATAACGTGTCACATACTCCAGTACAGTTACTGACTGTATGTATATTCACCCTTGCTGTAGGTGTCATGAGTCCAGTGTCAGCTGGAACTCTGGCTGGACCTTATAATAACCTCTGTGCCTGGGCTTTGGCCAAGAATCTGTAGAACATTTCAACAGGCGTCTCTCTCCATCTGGTGTGTTAATTAACCTTTGTTCTATGATGGGCTGCTTTTACTGCTTAGTGTTATGATAAGCCTAAGGAGAATAAAAATGCTAGTGGTGAAGAGAGGCCAGGGACTGCCAAAGATGTGTTTAGCTTCCATAAAAACATGAGGAAGAACTCTCACAATAAAAGCTCTGACAGTATGGTTTTATCACCACAATCTGTCACCGCTCCTGGTATAAGATAATGTTAAGCTTTTGCAAAAACCGAACAACAAATTGAAAAGAAAAAGCCCTTTCATTTCCATCTGAAAATAATTGTGTTTTGTCACAAAACAAGCTTGAATGAACTTGAAATCCATCAAACTCTCACAGGAGCAGTTGATAATTCCTGAAAAGCGAACACAGAAAGGCAAAGATGTTGCAACATTTAATTCCCTCTTTAATTTTTCAGTGTTTTCAAATACTTTTCTATGCATAGAGGCAAGCTGAATAAGGACGCATAACATCAGGGGCTTGCCTGTGTTATTCCATTCCATTGTCTCTTATATAATATTGTACAATATGAGTATATGAAAAAATAATAAAATACAATAACAATAGTATTTAGTTTCTTCATTTGTTATTTGAAAGGGAGAATAACTAGCATGTTTAGTTACAGGTATAGAAAATAATTAATGATGTTGCAAACCACTATAAGATATGATAAAAGAGGTGGTTTACATATACAAGGGAATGTGACAGGAAGCAGATTAATAGGTTTGGAAGAAAGAAGAAATTCTGGTGCTATCTTTTGTATTTAAACACGAAAAATCTTAGGAAAAACATTAGTTTTGATTAAAATATTTTATGAAACACAGTGCCATATCTATGCACAGTGTTGTATCAAGCCTGAAAAGAGCTGAAAATTAGCATTTATGGTGGTGGTCAGAACACCTAACTTTGAGTGACTAAGTTCTAGATTAAGAAGTTAATCATGTATGTGGCATATAGCAAAGAGACGTAGTACTGCAGAGGAAAATTTTAACTTAGCTCTGTATTGCCATCTGTCACAGTCTCTCTCTCTTTCTATTGACTATAATGGGAAATAAAGATTACACTTCTAATTTTAGCACTTCGGTAATTAAAATTATGGAGAAGAGAATAAATCCTTCAGGTTCAAAGTTGTCTGCAAAACAGCATTGAAGGGCTCTTATTTTCTTTCTTCTGAGGAACAGAGATTGTTTCTTGTGATATATTCTCATTAATACAAATAATAATGTCATCTTAACTTGGCTCCATTCAAAAAGAGAAATGCTGAATAAAACAAGTGCAAATTTTATAATAGCAGTGTAAACATTCATGGTTGTAGTGATATATGGAAAGAGACTATTCCAGGAAAAAGGCCACCTGCATATTCACAGAACAGAAAAGTTAAAATCTTCTTATGAACAACACATTAAGACTACAGCAAGGGCTGAACATTAAATGAATTAATACCAAAGTGTCAAAGACACATGCTGAGGCCCCCCCTTTTTTTCTTATTTCTCATTCAGTTTCTTCTGTTCTTCAGATTTGAGAGAACTGTTTAACTTAGCTGGCCACAGATAAAAGTTTACATACTATTTAATGTGGCAACTGCCTTCTCTGGTTTGGGTTAAAATCTTCATTTTTCTCCACTGAGGTCTCACAGGCATTTCAAGACCCTTGACCTATTTCATTTCTGGAATAAATAAAATCTTGTGTAGCTGGTTATTGAGCTCCTTAAGCTTTAATCAACACAAATTTCATGAATGAGCTTCAGTTTTCATATCCATGGAGAAACTTTGGCCTTGGGATGTACAGAAAGCTGGTGGAAGAGATTCTCTGATTTGCACAGAATAAAGTAATGAACTCTGGTATCTCAGAACTACTCAACAATTCTCCACAAAAATGTTAAAATAATAGTCTTCTGTGTCACTGTTGAAAATTGCATATTTGTTTTTTTTTGTATCTGACTCTATTTCTTGTCTTTTTTGTTCATAAAAATGCCAGTTGAAATATATGTGACATTAACCAGAAATTTACTTTATGAACAAACACGTAGAAACAGACATGCTTTATATCATATCCTGAGAACCTATAGGGTTAATGTTTACCAGGCTCTGAAAACAGCATATTCCAGAGATGAGTGCCTTTCAATATGAGTGACCTCCACAAAATATTCTGTTTTTGCTGAGTGTCCTTCTTGTTCTGCACATACATAGTCATTTACTTTTGTACAGGGATAACAGTCTTCCTTTTGAAGTAATTCTAAAGCATTTTATGCACTTGGTTGACAGAAAAATATTTCACTAGATGTCAAAGAATGGAGATTTGAATTAGAAACTGTTAAACATTTCCATTAGTCTCTATCATTGTGGCAAAAGGTCTTACTTTTCCAGACTTTGCACTTGATGCTAGGAAATATGATATTTCATATCTAGAATTTACTGCATGAAGTTCCCTCAACACACTGAAAACCTTCATAACCAAAACAAGAGAAATGGCCAGGTGTTTTACTATTGCATTTTCTGTCTTATGGAAGAAATAACTCCAGTCTTCTTCTTTTTAATCTGAAATATTCAGTTCTCATTTGTCATCCCAACTTTATAGAGTTTTCCACAGTTTGTATTAAAGATCAAAGAAGCTGATCAGAATATGTCATTAGAACAGCAACAGAATGACCTATTTATTTACTGAATAAAGTTTTCCTTCAAAGAAGCCTGCAGCTCATTTGGGGATTAGTGACATAAACAGAAATGAAACGAAGGTAAATACAAATTTTATAAAATGCCTACAGAACTCTTATATTTGGTAAGATGGGAAGGTAGGATAGGAGATGTGCTAACTGCTGTGTGTTGGTTAATTTTTCCACCAATGCTTTTGATTCACTAAAACATTGTATTAATTACTGGTTTTACCTTGCTTAGTTTTCTAATTGGTTTTTTTTTAATTTTAGTACAAAAAAACCCTAGGGCAGGGTTTTGCACTCTCTCTCCATATCTTTCTGCAGTACTTAGCAGGATGGAGCTTGAAGAATTCAGAGCCTTCAAACAGTGAGGAGCATCTCACCAGAATACACAGCATTTATTTGTTCCCTCTTTTTCTGGATTTGGGAGAGGAGAATAGCCCTATCCTGCCAAACAGAGAGGGAGGGAGATGATCTGGAGTAAAGAGGAGGACTGCCTGTATTTGGCCAGTCCCACTCTCTTTTAGGGAACAGAAAAGTCAAGGGTTGTGTTTATAGCCTCCTGGTAGGTCCTGCTGCTGAGCAGTGGCTGCACTTCTGTGGAGCAGTTTTCTCCCTGAATACTGAGTAGTTGTCGTGATTTAGCCCCAGCCCAGAACTAAGCACCTTGCAGCCACTCTCTCATTCACCCCATGGAGAGAATCTGAAGAGTAAAAGTGATGGAAAAACTCACGGGTTGAGATAAGGGCAGTTAAACAGGTAGAGCAAAAGGCATGCATGCAAGTGCAGCAAAACAAGAAATTCATTCACCACTTCCCATCATCAGGCAGGTGTTCAGCCATCCTCAGAAATCAGGGCTCCGTAAGGTGTAATGGTTACCTGGGAAGACAAACACCACAGCTGCGAACATTCCCCCTGTCTTTCTTTCCTCAGCCTTATATGCTGAGCATAACATCACATGGCATGCCATATCCCTTTGATCAGTTGGTGTCAGCTGCCCTGGTTATGTCTCCTCAGAATTCCCTGTAAACTCTCCAGCTTGCTCGCTCTGGGGGGGGTGGGGTGTTGGTGTGAGACCTTGACTCTGTGCAAGCACTGCTCAGCAATAACTAAAACATCCCTATGTTATCAACACTGTTTTCAGCACAAATCTAAGAGATAGTCCCATCCATCTACTATGAAGAATATAAACTCTGTCCTAGCCAAAACCACCACAGTAGTGAACCTGGCATTTCACATCTGTTTTAGCCTAGTACTCAATAGGGCATGAATGCTCTAAGCAAGCCTATTCACTACTTAGCAGATCTAGAAAGAGTAAAAATAATTATGTCATACTACATTATTCCGGCACGTCATAGGTAGCAGACTTGCAATATACATTTTTTAAAAATTACTGTTGAAAAATTAATACAAAGAGATCTTTGATACTTTCTCCCCAGTCATTGGAATGCAATATTGAAATTTCAGAACTTTCTTGCTTTTAGACTGTTTCAAAATTTTGTCAGATCTTAGAAGAGTAAGGATAGAAAGTCTTACCTGAGTTATATAACTTACTCTTCTAGAGCTTGGAAATTACAAGAAGAGCTCTGATTGTGCTTTTTAAAAAAAATGTGGATAGGAGAAAAAAGAGGAAACATCATTAAGGCAATGGACATCTCCTTTCGCAGATTGCATTATGAAAAAGAGTTGGGCATCAGAGAGTTTGCAGGAAGGATTTGCTTCCTCAAGTTGTTTTTCCCAGTTTCCTTACAGTTGTGGCTGTTATTTTATTTATAAAGTAAGTACCCAGTAGTTCTAAATTCTGAAATAGACTTTTCCTTTAATAGGATAATTAACAATTAAAGAAATAATGTACAATGTACAGCAAGGGCAGTATATCCTCACTACATTTCAAGATAATATAATATTTATTATGATTATTATTATCTATTACTCATAACAAATCTTTTTTTTTCTGTGGTTACATAAACTGCCTCATATAATTAATTAAATTGAGCTATACTCTATGCTGTCTTTCAGCATATTAATTTTCAGATCTGGCTATCAGGAATCTTTTCTTGTCATAGAAAATACATAAATAGGTTGATGGAGGATAAAAACAACAGCAAAAAAAAAAAAAAAGAGTTAGAAATAATTAAGCTTAATTATAGAAATCTTTTCTTAACTCCCTCTTGGATATATGAGGTTTGTTGCACAATATATCGATTTGCTATTAGCAATCATACTGGAAGAAAACTGTTTTTGACAAATGGATCCAACTCATGAATATTCTTTTATATTTTTTTTAGGTATTATCAAAGTTGATATTATCATCCACAGGTCAAGGTGTAATTAGTTACATATGAATTAAAATCTTGATTTGAATTCATATTGGCATTGTGGGGAAAAATTAAAAAAAAAAGAGATTAGCTGACTTTTGAATTAACACTTCTATAGGTAACTTAAGGATTTATTTCATTTATACATAATTTATCTATATCTCAGGTTGCAATATAGGACTAAAATACTAATTACTATTTTCAACACAACCTTAACATTTTCAATTGTGAATATTAAATTTGAATAAAAATTATACACAAAATATGTACACCAAATTTTATACTATGAGATGTCATATACTTTGTACAATTTATCTTGAATGTTTTAAAATTGTAGCATGTAACCTTGGAAAGCTGTTACTGTAGAGGAATCAAAGTTTTATTTCTTTTGCTTTGACTTGAATATCATCCCTACCCTTGGGGCTTTACAGATTACAATAGGCATTGGATATTTATATTGGACATTTATATATATATATAAATATATATATATTTAAGTACAAGT
>VZRU01018529.1:788327-836482 GCA_013398155.1 Pedionomus torquatus
ATTTATATATATACAAACCTACTTGTACTTAAATATTAGCCTATGTCATACATATTTGTCATACATCAGAATTACATAAGATACAAAATTGCTTAGTTCTACATTTTATCAATGAAAATTCTTTTATTCTATATATGTATATCTTTTATTCAAACATAACAGACATCACCATGAGCAAATGACAGTCTTTATTAATTTTATTTGTGGACATACAAATGTACATGTCAGACTTACATATGCCTGCTGAAATCACACTGAACACAAACTCTCCAAAAAATTCAGTATTTCTTTGTCTTTGCAGCCTTATTCACTGTACTTCAGTTTTCTGCTGAATATGACCCTGACTTAAGAAAATGCTAAGTACCACTCAACTGGGTATGCTACTCAGAATTTTAATTCTGCACTTATTTAAACATGCTGCTACTTTGCTCCTATGTGAATGTATTTGTGCACAGTTAATCAGAAAGGAAAGGGCTTTGTCATGTTACATTCTTTTCTAAAGGAATTCAATTTCCTTGCAGTTAAATTTTACAAGGCATTTTAGAGAGAGCCGTGGCTCTTTAGCCTGGAGAAGAGAAGGCTGAGGAGAGACCTTAGTAATGCTTATAAGTATCTGAAGGGTGGGTTGAAGGAGGATGGAGCCAGACTCTTCCCAGTGGTTCCCAGTGACAGGATGAGGGGCAATAGGTACAAGCTGGAACATTGCAAGTTCCATTTGAATATGAGTAAAAACTTTACAGTGAGGGTGATGGAGCACTGGAACAGGCTGCCCAGGGAGGTTGTGGAGTCCCTTTCTCTGGAGACCTTCAAAACCCACCTGGATGCAGTGCTGAGTAATGTGCTCTAGGCAATGCTGCTTTAGCAGGGGAGTTGGACTAGATGATCTCTGAAGGTCCCTTCCAGCTCTGACAATTCCGTGATTCTGTGATTACATGATTGTAAGAATATCAGTCCCATGCCCAAACCTCACCTAGCTGAAGATATAGATAGAATATGAACTCTGACATACAACAGATAAGATGTAAACTGTCAAAGAAATTACTGAAATCAAGAACCAGGTGATAGCAGTAACCTTTTGATATTCAGTAGCAGAGTGTCAAAACCAGTTTTTTGCTACCCTGTTAAAAACTGACTAAAATTATGTTTCTTTTTCAAATCACAGAATATTAGCCAACTTGCAAGTTTTAATTTTCCAGTTTCTTATACCAATTAGAAACAAAATCCTTATAAAACTTAACCTCATGTCAGGTACTAAACTTAATAAGTATTAAGGAGATTTAAATAAATCCATATTATAGCCAAACTTAGTTCACATTTCAGAGATAATATCTTCCTATATTCTTCTCCCATGTTGAACAAACCATAAAGACCTTCAACTATAACTGCTCCTGGCACTACATCAGAATACTGAGTTATTGAAACAATGAGAAGCGGAGGTAACATTTAGGGGGAAAAATAAGTAAAGAAAAGACAAAAAAGATTTATGTTCTTCTCCAATTTGATTTTTTGATAATTTTTTTTTTAATTTCCACCAAACATATCAGGTAACATTGATGAACTTTTTCCCCCTTAAAGGAGTTCAGGAAAAGAAATGTCATGAGAGTTTAATTAAATTAAGTCAGTAGGAGCTATTTTTCTTATATCTTCTTTTTTATTATTATTTTTTTTATAATCAATGTTGATAACAGAATGTTGAACTTATTACTGCAATTTGATTAAGCTGGTATAATATATCAGTGGAAATATTCACCCCTTGAGCTTTTCCCTGACTTGCTTTGACATCAAAAAACCTCACCTAAGTGTGCAATTTGGCGATACAGTTGTGTAACCTGAAAGTTAGCTGCTGTATAGGAGGGCAGCCCTCTGTTCACTCTTCATGTTGGCGGCACATTTCTCCCTCTCCCTTGTATTTTACACCAGAAAAAAAACCTTCCTGAATGGCTGGTGAGCTGTTTCAGAGAGTTAAATGGCATAGAGACAATGGTTATATTTTGGCCATAGTAATTTTATATGAGTTTAACTCCCTGAATGAACCTGCTCATGGGAGAAAAAATAGTGATTAGGAGAGGGGATGACAGAAACTACCTTTTTTGATAGTAGAAAAATAGGAAAAAATGGTTGGAAGGCACTGTTGATGATCGTCTAGCCCTGACCCCTACTCACAGAAATGGGTTGGGAGTAACTAGTTAGAGAATTGGCTTAGCTGTAACATCAGTCAACCTTTTTTCATTAAAACAGCACAAAGTGGTTGTATTTGTATTTGAGAAACTTGCCTTGATGGCAGATTGATCATCATTAAATTACAAGGCCGTGAGTCCAGCTTATGTAGCAGTTCTGTATCAGACATAGTCTTGCTGCAACTGTATGGATACAACTATACATTATACTTCTTTATATATTAATGAGTCTAGTCACTTTATGCAAATGTAACTATACAGACAGACAGGCATGTATACTGGGAAGGAGAAGGGACTGCTTTGAAAAAGGAGCTAACCAACCTCAAAAGGAGTCCTAACAAGGAGTTACATCCCATCTGTTTTCACCATTCAGCCCCTATGTTTTTCCTTTGCTCAATGCAGATTTTGCAGGTGTGGGCAGGGGATGCCTCTGGTTAGCTTATCTTCTTGCTTAAGGGTATTTGTCTGACAGCTATGTAATGGGAGAAAAAACCATAGCCATTATACTGTCCAGCTGAAAGTGGTCATCATATATCTAAGATTCTTTTCAGGGAAAGTTTCTTTTTTTCATGCCTGAGAACAAGCAGTGAAACCTTAGCTCATACAAGAGTCTTGTAATTTATATCTGAGATAACACTGGTGTTAATCACTGTACCTTCTATGTTTATACAGGCAACCTATACACTAAGGATTATTCTGTCTTCCTCCCTCAAGGAAGATACAGATATATTGAAATAAATTGTATTAAAATATTTTGTAACAGATGGAATATATGGAAATAGTTTCTAGTGATAATTAATCTTCTTGCTATTGTACTGCTACAGTATATGGCCTCTGTGATTATACATAATATATCTTTAGGGCATAGATCGTTGCTTCATTTTATTTATGTTCCTCTCAGCCTGACTGCATATTACAAGCACTCCTTCTTGCTAATTAACTCCAGTGATCCCTTTAAGTCCTGATTAAGTTCTATTATTAAATTATTAAGACCTTTCCCTAGTGTCCCAGGTTTTTTCCCTCTAATTTTAGATGACTTTTTGAAGCAATAAATATTCTTATTAAATAATTTTTTTGCTTTTTTTCCAATGCACATATTTCAAGACTATCAGGCTGGCAAAGTGTTAGAGTTAGAGCTTAGAAAGTAGGAGAATTCACCTGGAATGACTTTGAAAGATATATATGGTGATACTTTCTTATTCTAAATTATCTAACATTATCCAATGGATTGTAGCAAAGTTAATTCCTACAAGAAGCCCCCTTAAAATGACCAACCAACCAAAAAACCACAAAGAAACCCTGGACTTTCTTCATAACCCTTGGAATGTTTCAAGCTGTAAAATTATTTTCTGGAAAATAAATGAATTTTTGAAGAAGAGGTGCATATGACACTACACTTTATTTTAGTTCTTCATACTTTGTTTATCAATGTCTTTGTAGAAAGCAAAGGTTTGCAGATATAAAAGAGAGGAATAAAAGATGTAAGCATGGCTTACACAGACACACTCATATATATTATCTATACTAAAAAAAAATCACTCTGAAACAATGAAACTATTTTGGTCAAATGTAAGCAGATTGTTTGATTTCTTTTCCCCTTTACAGTTGTACCCAATAGTCCATTTATTCAATATTTTAAATAATACTATCATTTTGAATGGGAAAATCAAAACACTTTCAATAAAATAGCCGTACAAAGCTTTTGAATTTAGTGATAAATGCCTTTTTTTTTGTCTGATATAATTCACTAATTGAAGATATCCAACTGCAAATATTTTCAGTTAATACAAAATATTTTTTATGAAAACCTATTCCCATTCTAAATATTTTGCCTATTACCGAGTCACTGCATTCAACACTGCTTACAGGTATCAGTACTGCTCCACAGTTGTTTTCAAAGCAGGCTGGGTAGCTTTTGCTGAGTTAGGCTAAAATTCGGCCAGGAGGATAATTTGGTGAGGAGCACAGCCCTGGAGAAAGTATTATGCTTTTTATGTTTATGTCTCATTCTATTTAGTGAGATGGACAAGCAGACAAACATCTTTCTTTCAGAAGACTAAGTCAAAGAGAGACTTAGGGGGAGGAGCAAGGGACGATAAGAAGAGAGTCAACTAAATTTTAGACTAATAGTATAGCTCCTAGTATATAACAAGACTCCTATGAGAGGTTCCTTTGGATTTTTGAGGGTTGATTTTTATTAGTTATTATTTGGGCTTCCTGTAATATCTTTATTACACTGAATAATCTTTCTTAAAATGCCAACTGAATTTGGTATATTAGCTTTGCATCCATACCAAAACTAAGTAAATTCCACTAAGAATTGATGTTTTTCTGGTTCTTCTGCCTTAAAATTTTAGCTTCAGCTCCATTAAATGACCTGCTGTAAACTATGGCCTTTGAAGCTCAAGTTTACCTTTGTGAAGTAAGTACAAACGGAACCACATGTACATACTTTGAACAGTAATAGGATGTGACAGCACAACATGATTCAGTCGTGTAAGGACATGATAGTCATATAGAAGGATTGGTCTGCATTTTCTCATCTTACCAAATGGCTGTTGTTTTTAGCAGTTCTTTCATCAAAGGAAACGATCTCTTTTGCCCCATGCAAAACAGATGGAAAGTATGGGGTAATATCTAGGAAAAGCAAATTCTTCTCTGTTGGAGTAATTGGAGTAACTGGGACTTAGAGAAGGTATAAATTCTACTGTAAGGAATAACTTTCTAATTACATAAATCATAACATTTGCCACATTACAACACTTAAATATTTATTTATATCTGTCTCCTGCTTCTCTCTGACTCTTTTCCACTTTTGATGATATTTTTCATTATTGTCTTTAGCTTTGGTCTAACAGTCATGCAATACATTTAATCAGTCTGAACAGTCATGCATGCTGAATCAGGCTGAACAGTCATGCATTATATTTAATAGAGAGAGTTCACTCACACTGAGAGTTCGAGTGACCAAGGCTATAAATACTGAAACAAACCTGCAGTAATGACAGGAAACATTTTATTCTCTCCATAATGGTTCTGTGGTTGATAATATAGTGGTTCATTCCTGCTGGTCCATACCACTAGGTGGTAAAGCCTCTTGGTATTTAACAGGGAATTGTGGATATGGGAAGCAAACTTTCATTTGGGCACCCTTATCTGCTTCAGGAAGGAAGTTTTAAAGAAGTAATGGTTTGTTCAGTATCCTTTCATTATTAGCCCTCCCATCCTAGGAAAATTCATAATGTCATTAGCAGCCCACACATATTTTAGTGGCATAATCATGAATGAGTGCTTGAACAAGGATTGAAGCACAAGCTGAAGAATGAGTACAGATATACTGAAAAAAGTTATACATGTTGACATAACAGCTCCAGAGAACACACTGAAGATCAAAATGGTATAACACGCTTAATTTACATATGAGATCATTTCTTTTCCTAGATACTAATGAAAAAGTACTTTCCTGTAAACATGTTGAACTGATAGAAAAACTGACAGAAAGCAATTTTCATTAGCAGAATAACCAAGTTTTATGTGAATGTCTCTCAAAGTGCTTTGCAGGAATTGAAAAATTTTACTGATAAAAAACCCTGACGACTCTTATTACAAAATAACAACAGAAACATTACATAAACAAATGACAGGAAATTAAAACAAAGAATGGAAACAAAGTGTATTTTGGAGAGGGTTTTGGAAATAAATTGGAATCAAACAATAAATGCATGCAAGGTGAAATATTTTTAACTAGTAAACAATGTATTCAACTTATTTGACTGTTTTGCATAAAGTGTGTCTTGTGGAAAGCAAATTTGTTGCATTTTTTTTTTTAAATAAAAGCATTTAATTGAACTACTCCATGTCACAGACAGATTGTATGGGCTTCAGAAAAGTTCTAGTGGGAGTAGACTGCCTTGTAATACAATAGAATGAATGAACCTCCCTGGATCAATAATTGTTAACATCTGTCTCTCCAAATCCCCTTTTTTGGCCCTTTGGGATTAGTTTAACCATAAAAATATTTTATCCCTTGTAAAAGTTAACATTAGGGTGAACTTTCTTCCAGACCTTGCAGAACATGGATTATTTTTTTTTCTATTTACTTTTCCGATTATATGTTTAAGATACACTCTTTTGAAATATTGCCTTTTGTTAAAACTTCTAAACTTCTTTGTATTCCTAGAGAATACAGAAATAGTTCATTACTAGCCCTTCAAAATATCCATATAGTTAATTCTGCTTAAAAACAAAAACAAACAAACAAACAAAAAGTTGTATTTAAATATAAAAATAGGTAAAGTTGGCAATATGTTTTATTTGGAATAGTTATACTTATGTGTCCATGGAACCTCTACTGAAAGCAGAAGAATCTATTTTTCAGTAGAAGTAGTTATTTTCAGCTGGTTTTGGTTGAGAGAAATATGAGAGACCACACATGTGAGAACATACTGCACTCTGTTGGCAGATTGTACTTTAAAACAGAATTTCTTCCAACAGGTGTCAACTTGATGATGTTTTTAAGCTCGCATATTTCTGTAAATGAGAGAAAAATTCCAGTTCTGGGCCTGGATTAAAAAATTGTGAAGCAGAAACCAAGGCTTTCAAACAGCTTTTGAAATTGTTGCTTTTATAGAGTATTTTGTTTTGAGATATGTAAGATTTCATATTAAACTTAAGTTTCCTTTATTAGATCATATCATGTCCCCATATTTACAACACATTCAATTTGGGCCTGGGCTTGTGGAAGAAAATCCTAGAAAGGATTGTAGTTTCAAAAGTTTTTCCACAAGACTGAAGTGCTTAATATCTCCAGCAGGAATTTTAGTCTGTGAATTATCTGAAATGTCCTTCTGAGCAGTATATGTGTCTCTGTTGATCATCAGAGGGTCCTGGGACAGATGTCTCTACTTCATATCTAAATTTTTGAGTTTCCTGTGATAACTGAGGATTTGGCATATGCAATCATAAACGACAAGTGCAAAGTTTTGAGGCGATTTTAGGGATTGCTTAAAATTAGAAGTTTGACAATGATTGTATTAATGTACTCTCTCTATGGTACTGACCTTATCTGTTTTCAGAGAATAATAGCAGTAATGCTGTATATTCTGCTGATAAGGAAAATCTGTTATGTTCCAGAGGCTTTTGTGTTAGCTCTACGATAAAATTATAAAACAAAGCAGAATTATCCTAGCTTGCCTAAACTATGAGCAAGCTGCCCTGTAGTACATAAAGGTTACCCTCAAGGCAGCATATAAATTCATTCTAAAGCATAAAATGAATCAGTTTTGTTGAATTTAGAATTAATAGAGAACATCTGTTTTCCCACAGTTGAATGGTAACACATGCTGGCTGAACATAATCATGAAGTAAAACCATGCAAGACATCTACACGCAAAACTGCAGAGATTTTTAAATTCATGCATATAAGTAGTCTCATTGGCTGAACACGGCTAAATGCTCTATTGTGTCATTTTCATTCATTTATATAATCCAGTACCATAGCCCGAGTTTTGCTTGTGGAAATGATGAAATTACATGTTTGACTTTGAAAAATATAGAATCTAATGAAGAAGACTGTAAAATCATATCATTCAGAAGCACAGCAGCATTGGAGATGCTCAGGAGTCTCTTTACATTACTCTTTATATTAACATACATTTTAGAAGTGGAGATATTCTGGCAAAATATATTCCAGATTGTCCAACTTGTTACAGCTAAAAGTAGTTGCAGTTTTACTGAAAATATCTCTTCCAGGAAACATAGCTTCCTTTTCAACAGTGNNNNACAAAAAAAAAAAAAAAAAAAAAAAAAAAAAAAAAAAAAAAAAAAACAAAAAAAAAACAAAACACACTACCAGTATGTGTAACGACTTCTTGATTTTTGAGGGAGGTTTTGTATAAAACGATGTAATTTGACTGCCATTCTTGCTATTTTATAAGCCAGAATAATTAATACATTATAGATCTCCATAGTTCTCAGGGTACTGCTAAGAAAAGAGTTGTAGAGAATAAGATTTTCATTGGTAGAACAGTTTGGTTGAAACCTCCTTGTGAGCAAAATCCTTCAGCTTTCCTTCAGCCACCTGCATGACAGGTTCAAGAGTTTTCAGAAGTTTTCAGAAGAGTGAAGAGAAATTGCTTTCCAGGTTTAACTCCTGAAGAATACTACATTTGTGCTGAGGTTCAGAGAAGTACACTGTAATACACCCTGTGTGCACAAGTTTCTTTGTGGGGAGGCCAAAATGTCTTAGAAGAGAAAGTGGAGGTTTCTCCTTGTGTAAAAGTGGGGATTTCTCCTTGAGCATGTCCACGTCCTATTGCAATGTAGAGTTAGGACACAATTTTAGTGTGTGCAGGATACTGAATTCAGAAATGTTTGTGAGTCTAGATGTTTAGATACAGTCTTAAATTGAAGGAATGGTATTTGAAACAGAATTTCTCACGTGGACTATAAAGGAGACTACTAGAAAACCCTTTGCCAACCTGACCTGCAGATGACTAAGAGCTATGTGCATAAATGTAAAGTAAAATATATTTATAATGTCAGAATTACACATTCTTTACCTTCAGCATAATGGAACATCTTTTAATTGCATGTATAACCGGTTGCTGTAGGTTGTACTGTATCTGATCCATCAAATGAAGAAGACCAAAGAAGTGGCTTTTCTTTGACCAACCTGAAGGTTCAGTCTTATCCATCTAAAATTCTACCAGTTGGGTGTGTGCATTGGCTGATAAAATAATTGTGCATTAGAGGAACTCATCCAGAAAAGATTCTGGCCAAGGATGTCTACATCTTTCCTCTTTTATACTTTTTACATAATAGATGATGAATCATATTTTGCAAATGTATTTCTCTTCATTGACTCTAACAGAAAACCTAAAATGACCTGCTTATCCATTGGTATTTTCACCAATTTTAGTTTAGAATCTAGTCTGGCAGTATTAGAGATTAAATTTTTGCTGGTGTTTGCCAAGCAGCTATTCTCCTTAAATAAGAAAATAATTTGTTTGCTTAGTCCTAGAATTTTGATCAATATCAATTTGTTCAGATTTCCTGGTTAAATTTAATTTCTGTTGTCTTAGTTTTGTTTTAGTATCATATCAGTGTCTCCTGTTGGTTTTGTTTGGTTTTTTTTAAAGCATAAATTATTTACTTTGTTCAGTTATATGATGTTATATACTGATCAGAGCTTCTGTTGCTATAGCTTTCAAGTTTCAAAGCATATCAAATCATCTTCTATTTTCATTTTCATTGGAGGACTTTCTTTATACTTGACTTATTTAGGATAACACTTCATTGGCATAATGCTTCAAGATAATTATATGAGTTGGAAATTCTAGAAAAGCTCTTTCCTCCAGTGGTACTTTTGTACAAGTCAGTTTGTAGACTCAAATGTGAAATACTTGTGTTTCTTTCATCTTTTTTACTGGATACATTTATGTCTCTGGGATTCCAAAATCCATCCAAACATAGTATTTTTGTTTTCTCTTTTTCTTCTTTTACACATACATGAAATGAAATAAACTGATTCTGACCTGATTCTGAGCTTTTGCCTATTGACACATTGACATCATAGTTTCAACAAATTAATTTAATACACCCAGTACTTTTTTTTTTTTTACAACTTATTTCATTTGACTGGGTCTCACACACCACAATCAGCAAAGACATAAAAATAGTATCACAATGTAATGGCATGATGAAAGTTATTAGAACAGATAAATATATAACTTATGAAAATATATGTTTTAAATATTTTAAAACCAGGATCCAAATCTTCTGGTTGTTCAGGATTGCATGAATTAACCTGCTGATTATGTTAGTGCTGAAAAACAACACAGGAAATAAACAAACAAAAATCTGAAGAGAGGAAATATGTGAACAGGTCATTTTCTTGCTGCATCTTAGAAGGCTAAATGGTCTGTGAATTGAATACTTCACTGATCAGCAAGAAAGTAGATCTGGAGCATCATGTGCTAGACCACATCACTGAAGTAGCATCTTTTTGGAAACATCAGTGCTCTTGGAAACATTAGTATTGCAATTCTATAATCTTTTTGCTGGTCTAAATTCCAGTTGCAATTATGTCCCAAAGTCATAGGGTATCAACCAGAATTTTCTTCTTAAGATGCCTAGATAAATTACAATACTAGACGCTTAGCTGATTATAGTTCTATTGCTTCAACTGATGAGCAAATCCATACTTTCTGATGATTTGCATTAATAAAAGTCAGTGTGTGTCCCAGGGTTCCCAGAAATAGCTGAAATAATTAGAAAGCATTTTCTACATGGTTCTCCTCCACAGAGCATTCAACAGAACTCCCTTAAAGCAAGCATTTGGAAAAGAGAACATTGCTCTGATAGGATTACAAAAATTGCTAGCTTTCACAGAACTCTAGAAATAATAATATTTTCCCTTTTTAACTGTTTTGGATAATGTATCAGTTATAGTGAGTTGCCTATTCCCATCTTTATTTTCCCCTACACACATGATTTCCACAAAGCTATAATAGAGAAATACACTCTAACGTTTACTTGCAGGATAGACATTATTAGTTCCAAAACTATTCCCATTTACCCTGTATTTTTCCTTTTGTAAAGCTGTAGAGTATTTCAGAAGGAAAAATATCAACAGTTTCTATGAATAAACATTTTTAGAGCAGCTTTTGGGCTTGAAGAGAAAAACAAATTGTTCCAAATTTCCCTTTCAATGTGCCTCAAGCTTGTGTGCAATAAGATGTCACCAAATATGCAAGTACAGAGGAGGGAAGATCTCCTACTTTACCTCCTTCTTAAGTTCCCACAAGTCTGTTGTAGACTCTGGTCATTGTATATTGATTCAGTAAAATTAATAGAAAAAATAAATGCTGTTGGAAAAATAAAAAAAAATGTCCAAAAAACATTTTAGCATAAGATTGACTACAAGAAATGTGTCCTGTTGTCATTGACCTTTTCCTAGTAGAATTTGGGTATTTGTTTATATTTTTTTGATCTTCACTGGCTTTTCATTCACATTGTAGAAAACAATGATGTGGTAAAAAGTACTTGTGCAAATTCTTTGCTGACATGGTGATAGGCTTTGATTATATTTATGACCTCAAGAAGTGGGTGTCCCATAAATGTCCTTGAATTTGCAGCAACTTTTTTTTTTCTCTTCTTACTGTAACTATGGATGTTTATAAAAGGTGTTTTCTGAATGCTTATATACAGAGAGAGAGAGTGCTTGCTTTCACTGCTTTCAAGTGCTCTGTTTGTATTGTGCTGAGCTTCTGCAACATTGTATGAAGATATCCTTCATTTTTTTGTTGTTTCCCTGAGTGTCTCATATTTTAACTCACTGAGGGCTGGAGAAGCACTGTGTTTTACCCTGGAGCTGAATCTAGCATGCAGAGGCATTTCAGCAAGTTATACCATACATACAGACTATATGCATTCTACCAAGTAGTGCCCGGACCTAGAATATGACCCCTGAAAATCCCGAGAGTCACAGATGCTTCCTAAGATTATCTGATACTTATAAAAGAAAACCAGAGAAGAAAAAGAGCAAGAAAAGTTCTGGATCTTAATCATCAACACTGTCTAATGGTTAACTGGGTCCTAAACTCTGCCTTTGAACTACTGTGGCAAATACTTAAACCTACCACAACAGCTAAATCAGCTCTGATAGAGGTGGATGTGAGCCAGTTGATGCCATATGGTCTTGATCTTTTACTTAGGAGAACAGAGGCTATCTTTTGTAATATTGGCATTGTTTATACTGTCATCAGGCTTGCTCTCCTGCCTAACAGTTGTTTTAGACAGTGAATGAATGAAAAGATGAATCTACTACACTACAGGAATTCAGACATTTTTTATACAAAGCACGAGGAAAGTTGTGTGAGACACTGTTCCCATTCACAGCATGTGCTTCAGCCTTGATTTAGAAAGGCCCTCAGGTACATGCTTAACTTGAGTCCCTCTGAAGTCAATATATTTACATGTGCATAATGTTTGCGGCTGATATACGGGAAAGCGTTTTTTTCAGTGCATCTGAAGGAGGTATGCTAGGAGAAAAACAAAGCAGTAGCTACAGAAATATTACCAGTCGCGGCTGTCTCAGACCAACATCAGCAACACAGCTCAGAACACATTTGCAGATGGCACATGTTGTCTCCTAGGGCTTATTGCTTAGAGAGCTAATGTCCCTGTTCTCTCCCAGAGGCTGCAGTCTGTGCTTGAGTGGTATCTCCCAGGAGCTATTCATGCCATGGCAAAATCGTATCTCTGACTGTGTGCTCCAGAGCTTAGTGTCACATAAGGAGGCGGAGGCAGCAGCACCGTTCCTTCCTCACTGCACTTCACAGAGCTTACACTGTGTCAGGCATGACACGCTGCAGCCTCTTCATCCCATTCAGTAAATTCTTATCTCAAAACCTAGGTTTTTCCTGAAGTGTTTTACTTTAGGGGTGTTCTAATTGGATCACTTTTTGCATCCAGTGTTTAAACCACCTTAAAGCTGCTAAAGTTCAAGTTAGACACCTGAATTTTACCACATCTTTCCACTTGCCTTTCCACTGCCTCAGACGTGGTTTTGTGAGTATACGGTAAAGGCACAGGAGCTTCTTGTGACTTTGTATTCCTTCAAGCTCCGGAATATAAAGTGCACTTATTAATAATAGGAGGGAATTACATCTGGTGAATCTCTGTTAATGGCATTAGTGAGGGGTTAATTTAGCATTGTAATTTTCACTAGGCACTTGTTGAAATCACTCAGAAGAGAGTCCTGTTGTTTAGTGCTGCTTTCAGCATCTCTGCTGAAGAATTAAGGCAAAGCCTTTCCTTCCCACCCTGTTTGTTTTTGTCGTGGGAGGAGCAGGGACATTTATTGTGATCCATGGAGGTTACCACTCTGGAAAGCTACAAAAGAGCATTTCATCAAAGAAAACAAAGATACTTGTAGAAGCAACAGTGAAATTAGATAACCTTTTAATCTATTTATCAAAGAGCCTGCAGTTCCATTTCAAGGCAGGTGAAAGAATACTTATTGAACCCAGAAAATGAATCTACCTCCACAGAACTGAGATAACCGAAAAAGGAGAAAGAAATCAGCCCAAACCGTTAGCACCTGCCAACTCTTATTAAGAGATTAGAGTGCTTAAAAAGACAGAGAGCAGCTCAATATTTCCTTTTAAGTTTCTCTTGGCTGATTTCTCATGCATGCTGCTGTGCACAGCAGTGAAACAAACAGGCCATATTTCAGCTCCTAAGAGCTGCAAAAGCATTTATGACAGAAATTGCAAGTAGCTTGTCTTCAGACTTTATAAGATTTCTTAAAGCAATCTATCTGTACCCAAATGATTGACACTTAGGAAACTGAGTGAGGCTAAGATTTGGCAAAAAAATTACTTTTGAAATGTGACAGTGGAGTTACTTTACACATGAATGGCAAGTGATTTAGGAATTGTTCTGGGTTACACCACAATATCCTACAATTTCAACAAGTTTCCTGTTTAATCAGTGGAAAACTTGGTTTACGAATAGGCTTCATGGCATGCAGATCAGGGAGTGTAAATCCTAGTGAAGCTGACAGGAATACAGATACGTGTATTAAAATGGACAGAGCTTTTTCTGACAGAAATTGGTGGCCCATTCCACTTGTGAAACACTGAAGCTCAGAGAGGGAAAGCCGGAGGTCTGCAGCTGTCAGTGTGGGTATCACATGCTGCCTGTGAGAAGACATTCAGGGGGCCTCTCACAGTTGCTGTTGCATCACTCTTCAGTGTAATCAGAAGGAGGATTAAACAGGGTTCAGGGAATATACGACTCAGGGAAAACTGCCACATTACCAAAAGAAGACAGTTAGTGCTCTGACCTGCTTGGGGTCATGCAATTTATCCCTACTGGGGAGGAGAGAGGGAGCGTTAAGGGGAATAGTGCCCCCAAATAACAGAAAGAAGTGGAGTTTGCAGCCCTGTGATAGTACCCATGGCTGGGGTGGGTCCAGGCAAGCCTGCAAGTCTGACAGCCTCAGACAAGCAGAAAGATTTAAATCTTCCCTTAATTTCTTCCTGTTGCTAGAAGTCAGGCACTCATGAACACTTGTCTGTTCTCACTGGTTGAGCTCACATGGCCAGTAGTAACTTTTATCATATTTAGCCCATTTTGAAAATAAATAGCTCCTGAACCGTGGTTGATAGTGATATTGCTGCACAGCTCTCCCCTCTGTCTCCTGGTATTTTTATAGTGTTTGTTTTTTCAACTCTGAAATGAAATGGGTTGTTCAGTTTTATTTGAAAGTACAGATAACAAATACAGAATATGTAAGATTCTCACTGACCAGAAGCTGTGTCCAGTTATAAAATGCACTTGCACAGAAAATGTAGTTGAAAGAAAAAAGAAGGCTGCAGTGTAATCAGAAGAACTCTGCAGAGAGATAATAATTTAAATAAATAAATGAGCGTTTTGAAGCATTTTAACAGCACTGGGAGCAAAAAGTAATCCATTGCGGTCAAATTAAGAAACCAACGTCAAAACAGATTTGATATAGATGACATATATGACACAGATTAGCTTCAGTTTGTGTTCCCCAGTTTCTTTTCTGTACTTTGAAACTGTACTACAAGAGAAAATCTAACTCTCAGCTTTCTGACTGATCTTTTCGGGATGAAACAAACCACAGTATAGGCCCACTTTAGGAGAAAGTGTGAACACATCCTTCTTCAGAATGGAGATAGCAGAGGGGACAAAGGAAAACATTTAGTAATTGTGTGTCTCCTGAATGCATTTACACAATTGTCCCTTTGCACCCTGACAAATGATTTGAATATATTGCATAGTGGTACTGCATATTCTTTGTAGGAATGTAAAACCCCCTCTACAAACATGAGAATCAGCCCCTTTAGTTAAGGTTATAGTCCTCAAAACCAAACAATAATACCTGTTTTAATTCCTGCCATGTCTCATTATTTAAAGCAAACTCATATTTTACTACACAAATAATTTACAATTAAGCATTAATGTAACATACATTATTGATCTAAGCTCTAAAAGGATTTACTGAATTTTTCTAAATTTGTTTTCAATTATCTTGTGCTCATTTTAATTAATTACATTGTGTTCCCTCAGCACTTTTGCCTTTAATTACAGTACAGCAGAGAAAGATTCTGCTTTAAAATCTTGCCTTATCTCTTATATGCTTATTTACAGAAAAGCTTTTGTGAGCAGATGTGGAGCCGTTCAGTCACTCTGAATCAAGTAGAAATAGCCCCCTTCTTTGTGTGTATATGTATTAATGTAATGGATTAATATTAGGATCCCATATTTACATTTTTCGACCTTTTACACTCTACTAGTGTTTACGTATTTGTCAAATATTTTTCATGTCTCTCTGTGGGTGGTGAGAGCTACCCAGTACTGATAGTGCCTTTGAGAACCATGAATTTAGCAGTACAAAGTATCTACAGTGAGCTGTGCTACAAATTACTGTCATTAAATAGTTACCTTTAATTTCAGTGATGGCATTATGCTTTAAAGTAATGGCATGATTTGTCTCATGATTGTTAATAACAAACTTCACAAAGTTATTTGTTCTGTGGTCTAGCAAACCAAACGATTAAATAGTAATGTCAGTAGAATCTTCAAGAGGTGTAAAAAGCTTAAAATTAGCAAAAAGTTGATGAATGCAGGTACATCAACTAATGATAATGTAAAACAATTAATCATAGGTATCGAGATATATACAAATAAAACTTTTGTTCTTAGCTTTTCTTTAACATTTCCTATAAATATTTCTTATGCAATTAGTTCCCAACTCTGCTTCCATGTGTCTTTACTTATAGATTATTTTGCCATGAATAAAAACAGGATGAATGAATTAATTTTGCAATAAAATAATAAGAAACATGTTCATCATTTCATTGAAATTCATACCTGTTTTTGTCCTTCAGTAAAAAAAAAATAATTAATCAACTGTCTTCATTATAAGATTTGTCAGCATGATAGAGCTAATATTAATGCATTTTAAATTTAAAATAAATAGCAGAGTTGACATTTATATACAATGTTAGAATGTGAGAGGGTACTGTATGCTGTAATGTGTGTTATTGGCTGATGCAGAATGAACACATTATCCCCAGAATTCTTTTTGTGCATAAATCAGTGTAATTAATTCATCTTTATTTTTAAACAACTCACTTCAGTTTTGCTCCATCATTTCATTTTACAGGAGTCAGATGGACAGTAGAATTATTTTTGCATCTCACAAAGAGAAAATTTTTCTCCTGATGGAGGAAATTGTATAACAAATTTTGACAAGAAATGACTTTGCACAGTTTGTCGCAAAGTCCTTGGCCTGTCTTTTGACAGGTCATGTTCAATTCAAAAGCAGAATTGCCTGCCAAAAAAGTTGTTTCTGATTTTGTGGCTACAGCACTTTTTGGAATTAGAGTTTACCGGTAATATTGTTACTAACATGTTTTTGAGCTATTTAGCAGAAGGTTAAATTTACAGACCGAAAGTATGCATCCACTTCTCTCCTCTGTGTCCAGACCTAATTCCACAGAACACAAAGTCTACTTCCTTGTACAGATGCAACATTTCACATTCATAACCTTCTTTTTGTAGGGAGAATGTCAGATTTCCAACATACAGACATCTCACTGCATTCTGTGATTGACTCAGTCCATGGTCTGTGGATATAAAGCAAGACTCTTCAGTAAAATCAATGTTAATAAACTTCCTTTACTTATTTGAGTCTATTTCCTATCTTTAGAATTAGCAGCAGTTTATCAATAGAATGTGAATTACTTATATCCCCTAATATAGGAGTTTAGTGTGAAGCAGGATAATCTCTCTAAATCTCTGCATCCCTGGGGTAGATAGGCTGACTGTTTCAGCAAGTGAGTCATAGTAGGAGTCAACATGTCTCCTCTGATTATACAGAAACCACAGAAAAAAGAAGACCCGGGCACCTGAAGTGCCCAGTTAGTAATGCTTCATTAACATTTAAACAGATATAATCTTCATCCGTGCAACACAAGTACAGACTTACTTGAGCTGAGAATATGACTTCCTTTTAGAAACTGAAGGCGTGAATTCTACCTATGCTTCCCTTTCCCACAGCTAAACCACAGCATAGGATATTTGGTGCTGATAGGTGTTTGTGACCGCAACCTTTCACAAAGTGTATCAAAAGAGATTAACAAAAAAATAATTTGATCCTATTTGACAAAACCAATCCAAAATGAGACAGTAAAAATTTTTGTAGAGACTTAAATAACTAAAGTTTTACATTATCATACCAAAAAGGTCTGTTTTGTTTTTCTTTATTTTGGGTTGGAGTATTTTAGACAACAGAAGTGAGTTGACATCAAAGTGCATGGAATGAAGGTAGGAAAATATAGCTCTATATTTTGAAGTTACAGCTGCAAGGAATTGAATATAGCTGCAGGGAAAGAGAGAGAGATAGTCACATATTCGGCTGTTTCATGTCTCCTCAGCCCCTTCTTTCTCCTCTCTTATGTCCCTCTGTCTAATTCTGCTAACAGAATATATTATTTTTAAAAAGCCCCCCCCCAAAAAAAAAAACCCCAAACAAACAAAAAAAACAACACTAATAATTAACTCCTGGATTGATAACTACATGTTTGGATTCAGTTCATGAAAGATCATTCACAAATTAACCCCTACAGGATTTGCAAATCCTACTTATTTTTCAGTTTACAATAGCTCATACAAACACCAGAGACTGTTTTACTGACATAGGAAACAGTGGTCAGAACAGTGGGGTTAACAAGTTTTCTTTCTGAAGTGTATCCTGGGATATTTAAAGTACATCTAGAGAGCTGAGCTCTTGTACTGACAGTAGGTTTTAGAACTTTTCACCTCATATTTCATAATGCGCTGAGTGGCAAAGGTACAGTGTTTCAGTACTCACACCAGACAGAAGACCATATGGAAGGACATATGGAGTCTTTACCTTTGACTGACCCTCTGACCAGGTCCTATAGTCTGCCTCTCTCTTGCAGACTTGGGGTCTCCCACGGAGACACATGCCCATATCTTCAAGCTGATTTCAACCATGACTCTTTCCTTCTACTCTGCTCATGTTCTGAGCTCTTCCTCTCCCTCAAAAAATCCATGTCTTCTGGCCCTATATCATCCTTTGACATTCCAAACAAAAATTTCCCACGAGAAGGATTTTTATGAAGATTGATTAAAGCAGAAGATGTTTCCTTAAATATTGCTGGTCCAAAGAGCATGGAGATACACTATAGGGCAGAAATGATCTGTGAAAAGTATGAGAAAATAGTGCATAAATGTCTTTAATCCAGATAACACAGGAGTGGCAGGGAAGAGTATAGTTTCTGTTCTGGTAACCTCCAAGAGAATGGTTTACTAAGAAATCCTCTCAAAATAGATTATCACAGTTCTCCAAAATGAGACTGGGCCACAAAACTCTTTTCATAATAAACTCTGGTTATAACACAGGGTAATACCCCAAATCATTGCACGATGTGACTGCATATGATGGGATAACTTGTTTATTCGAAGAACAGCAGTTCTGGAAATAAATATAACAGAAAGAGTTCCTATATAGCATCACGCGGGTAGTTTTTTATTGCAATGTTGAAACCACAGCAACAGCAAGAAAATGGGTATATTCATGAACAACAGAACCATTGAAGCTTAGCTTCAGATCTTGGGTTAAACTCCTGGATGACATCTTTGATGTCTGGTAAGGATTAAGTTTGCATTTTGATCTCTCAGTTGTATATCTTTACTGTTTTCAGTGATCTACTTTTACAAACTTGTGGAAATTCATTATCTCTGGGGCTTCTGCCTTTTTGACCGGATTTCCTGCATCATTTTAACTACATAAAGACTGCTTTCTATCTAAGAAGGAATCATCAGTTCAGTTGCAGTCAATGAGATATGTGATAGTTTAAAAACATATGCAGACTAGATGACTGAAAAGAGATTTTATTTTTCAAGCTGCAGCCCTAGACTTGTCAGTAGTCTGCTTCAGTGTTGGATTTTGCCTGTTCCAGTTAATTCCTAAGTAGTGTGACTGGGCCCTGATTCTGTCCAGGAACTGTGGCCCCTAGACAAGATTGTGAACAACCAGTAATTAAATATGAGTGCATTTAATGCTAGCGAACAAGCACAAGAAATTAAAGGAAAATTTAAAAAAAAAAAAATCAGCTAACACAGCATGGTTGGGAACTGATTTAGTATAAATAAGTCATTAAGAAGGAAAAAAGTAGACAGTGGAGATTTGCTGAGTTTCCAAGCAGCTTCTTAGTATTCATGAGAGTGGATCTTTAGGAATTATCATGTCACACAGCTAGTTCATAACCTAGATGAAGGATTCTGCATGTCAATCAGTGGAACTGTAATCACTCCAAAAAAAAGAGATTTCTGAGACTGGTTTCTGAGATTAACCAACTTTGAAGGAATTTAGAACTTTAAAGGCAAAGCAGCACCGGAGCTTAATGTATTATTTTCTCATTCTGCTAAAGAGGAGAACTGTTAAGAAGACACGCAGGCTTGACATTATAACAATCATTATTAGAAAGGGTAAGATTCCCAGTATGAAGAAAAGCAACTGATTGCAGAAAAAATTATTTGGTTCTCTGTTATTTTCCCATCCTATATTCCCAAAAATACCATTGTATGCAGCACAGCTTGGCAGACTATGCTACCAGTACTGACTTTCTAAATTGTCTTTGATATTCATAAAGACAGCATCTTCATTCAAAACAAAAAATAAGAAAACCTGTCAATATGAGAAAAAATACAGCCTCATAAAAGGATAATTAACTAGGTCACAGGCTAGCAAAGGAAGATCTGAAATTATTATATTGAATGCATTTAGGAATGAGACATTTTGACAAAAAGACACAGCAGAACTTCCAGACATAACAGGGTTTGATTAAGGAACAAAAATCATCACCAAATGACAGTGAAAACTCAAAAATAGGAATGTGTTCAAACGTTTTAAAGCATCTTAAGTTACAATCAGAGATTTCAATATAAAAAATAACTTGTGGCCTAATTTTAACTAAAGAGATGCTAATGACTGATGAATATATCTATATTGTTAGTTGCTATTAAACCATTTTGATTACATTCTGTACAGAGTTTTTGCATATTTTTTTCTTCTTCAGTCATTCCTGGCAGAATATCACACAGGAAACATGAAATGTAGTTCTGGTGCTCCAGCCAGTCATAAGCCATCTGAAAGTTCAGGTTTAGAGTCCAAATCCACTTTAAGTTCACTAATGAACAGGATTGTACAAAAAAAAAAAAAAAAAAANTTCAGTTAGTCTTTTTTCCCATAATTGCAGTTCACGGAACTGGATCATAGATATGATTCAACTGAGAATGAAGTCAGTTAAAAAGACCTAGACTGCCTTAATATATGGCTGCACTAATATTGTTGCCATTACAAGAGTGGTAGCAGGAATGTCTATCGAGCATAAAGATGTGGGGAGCTTCAGCTATTTTAACAACAGCCTGTATGTTGACTTGCAGTCATCACGGAAACAACATGTAAGAACTAAAGTAATTAGAGAAGCTGAGTCTAAACTAGGGACATTTAATTTTTACCTTTAGTATAGTAAGAAAATATCTTTTTACATTTTTATCATGTTATGAAACAATGTGGGCAAATCAGACCATGCATTTCCATTTTTTGTGGGGTTCCCATTGAATTTGTAGACAATTATTAGTGTCCAGTGCTTGATCAACAAGGAGTAGATGCTCACAAACCTTTCTGAACCTGTCATGTGCTTCAGGCATACATCAATGAAATCAGAACATGATTTATGAACTGTTGTCACACACTGAAATTAGGAGCAGTTCTCTTGAAGGCAACTCTCACAGCACAACTATCACTTGCAGGTCTTTATCATTAAACCATCCCACCCACAATCTTATTTCCATGGTTGTCAGCAATAGACCTTGTATAGGAATGTCCTAATGATTATACATGTGATATACATATGATATATATATAATATATGATATTATACTCAGATATTTCCTAATACTTAAATCTGAAAGTGAGATATTTTTTTAAAGACTTTGTTTATAGTTATACTAATATGCTTTCTGTTAGTACTGTAAGATATACAAGCCACCTTTCATACACCTGCATTTCAAGTAGTTAGCGCAGTAGCTCTCCTAAAGTAAGTATAGATGACTACATATGTGAAAGTGAGAAATACCTACAGGTTTTCCAGTGAGCCAGTACACCTATACAAAGTATAGAAGGTGGGCACATCCCTGAAGCTCTTCAAAAATATTTTTTTCCTTTAATTACTGTACAAAGAAACATGTGGCCTTACCTTACAAAAATAATTTTCTGAATCTTAGATTCTTGTTCTCAAGAAAATGCTATTGTATCACTGCCAAGTCTAAGCTTTATATGGAAAAATATTTCCCTCTATTATTTCCAAAATTACACTTTTCAGTTTTATTATTTCTTTGCCCCTTGGTTCCAGAACATAAAACAAGATCAGAAAATTGTCCTTCTTCTGTACAACACTCATCATTTTATAGGTCTTTCCCTGTCACTTCTTGCTTTCAGAAGTTTCATAACTTGATCTTTCAGCCTTTCTTCAGAGGGCTCAGTGGTGGAAATGCTGTCTTCTTTTCTTTAGTTTTGTGCTTCCTTTTCAAGGTGGTATTGTCTGTTTCTGGGTAGAGTGCTCCAGGTAAGGGTGGGACATCCGCTATGTAGGAGACATTTTCTGACCTCATTTTCCGCCATTTGCTCATCCACTTGTTGTCTTTTCTGGCTGTAACTGCACAGGTCTCACTGAACAGCAAGACCCAGATTGTTTTCCGGAACTCACATACTAAACACGAAATCCCTTATGGTATAGAAGTAGTTCAAATTTTCTTCACAAACATTCATTTCTTTCAATTCTTCATCACTGAACTTCAGCAAGTTTTCAGTTCAGTTGAACTTTAATTCCTCTTTTTGGACTTCATTAACTTTTTTCTTTCTCTACACTCACTTTCTTGTTGCTTAGCCCTCTTTCTAATGCATTAATACATTATTAATCAAGACATAACAGATATGAAACCCTGAGACACCCTGCTTTTAACCTTTTGTACTGACAAAAATTGTTTTTTTTCCCCTTCCTTTGTTTCCCCTTGCCCAGTTCATATACGTGACTGTATACTACTCTCAACAATAATAATTTAATTTCTTTATTACCTTTTTTAGAGACCTTATTAATGGATTTTTGAAGGGCTAAATAAATTGTCGCTAGGATCTCATTTTCATTTTTATACTTTGGAGGAATTCTAATTCATTAGACAGAGAATTTACCTTAGTAGAAATCATATCACCATTTACACTTTGTTTTATTATTACACTTTTAAATATTATTTTAACCAGCTTATTAGCTTCCAAATAGGTCTGTGGCTTACTTGTCAGAGAGTCTTTGTATGACTCAGGGTATCATTCTGAAATATAAAGAACATTTTCTACCTCAACTCATCTAATCTATTAACTTTTCTTAATGACAATTTTTAGTTGCTGGTCTGATGTTTCATTCTCAAATTCTGTGGTAGTCTTCCAATATTGTCTTCCATTTGCTGAACAAGCTGTAGCAACAATGAATAAAAGTAAATTTGAAGGGCAAAACTCTACATCTGAATGTTTTCCCTGATGTTACTGACCTATGCAAATTGTCAGATGTGTCAGTAGATAGTTGCATTCAGACTTGACACCCTGTAGCAGATGAAGTCATCTAAGAAAAACTGCAGTGAAGTAAATATTTGAAAATCTGAGAGAAAATTACACTTTTGTTTGAAGAGAAAAAGTTCCTTTTACAGCAGCATGTAAAAATGCCAGTTTTGCATAACTCAGGCAAACCTTTATGATAAGAAAGAGAAGACAAACATGCTATTGTGATGGCAAAGTTAAATACATATAATGTGGTAGTAATTTAGTGTATTCATTACAAGCTCATCTTGCTTCATTTGTCTGTAATTCTTCAAAAATATCTACTGTGTGGAAGACAGTATCTTTTTTGTTATCATTATTGCATACCTATCAACAAAGGAATAAAAATTAAATATGAAAAATGTTGAGCTCAAAGTCCCCTGATTCTCCCTAAGATGGCACCATACTTAACAGGATGGCTCTATAGGCACATTAGCTAGCTGCAAGTTAATAAATTGATATTAATGTTTAATGTACAACAAGAATATAGAAGCTTAAGCAAAATACCTGAAACTGTGATAGTATCAAACAGAATCAAATTGAAATAACTTTATTGCAAGCACTGCATGTCGTTATATAGTGGCTTATTCAATTTCCCACAGAGATACTGTGCCAAGCAGTCAAAGCATTTTGATAGTTCAGATAAAAACCTATATTTTAAATTTTATACTATTAAAGATGTTGGATATCTGGTAGAGACAAGACAAAGAATATTTGTGGGGACAACTGCTAGTACAGCCACTCACAGAGTAGCACCATACTCATCATATGATTAAACAAAGCTCTTTTTTTGCTAGCTGAAAATGGTACCTAATGTGACCTGTCTTTAATTTCCACCTCAGCTAGGCCCAAGAGTCTAACATAAACCAAAAATATTTTCCTGGACTAATACTGATCACAGTATTAGGCACTTTGAAGATTAAAAGCATCATATGCATTGTATACATATTATTAAAGTAAGGTATTTTTTCTGTAGAATTGTATAGTAATGCTAAAAGTTCACCCTTTCAGACAGAAATCACTGAGATGTTCCTGGGTCTTCTGTGGAAAGTCTGGAAAAGAATTGCCAGGCATCCAGACATGAGAACATGTTAGACCACTGCTAACATAGAAAAGGATTGGGAAAAGTAAACAAGCATTTGCATTTTGGAAATGAGGGTAAGAAAAAGAGAAAAAAATGAAGAAAATAAATAGTAAGTGGGAAAAAAAAAAAAAAAAAGTAGCATTCACATCATCTTGGCAACTGAATGAAGAAGACATGCTCTCCCTAAGCAAAATAAAACTTTCATAAATTTTATCAGGAAGTGTAGTAAGAGTCTTTGTTTCAGAGATTCTGAATATTAATGTTTTTATTTGCTTTCGTGATTAACAACTTTGAATTCTGCACCCATGATTTTCTTGTGGTCTCACTGTTGAATAATCAGTGAACAACTCTGCAGTCAATGAGCTCTTCAAGACTGCAGACTAGCAGTAGCTAGTAGCTAGTAGCTGATGACTGTGCACTAATCCCATCACCCAAAAACTCTTGTGACTCATTTTCTACTACCAAGTCTCAAACCTCATGCCCTGAGACTGAAATTTTCTCAAAGTGATATCTATCTCATAATCTTCCAGGGAGAATAAGGTGGAGTCCTTCTTCCACTCTATGAGACATGACCACTGGTCTGCCAGAGAAAATTGGGTAGAAGTCACAAATCTGTTTTGTCTTCAACAGTATTGCAATTCAATATCTCATCTTTTTATTTGTTCCTTCTAATTGACCAATAATCACAATAAAGTAGCTTAAAGTAGTAAAAAGTCATTACAAGTTCAGGAGACATGAAAGATGTATTAGATGTTAAGTGGCAGCATCTGATAAATCTAGATATTTGAATTAGCATTTCTAGTGCTAATAGTACTTGAGATATTTCACTTTAATCTCTGAACATCAACAAGAATATCTGGCAATAATTTCTGCTTCCAAGATTGCTCCTAATGGTGGAGAATTTACAAAGATTTAATTTTGTGTTCAACTGAATCACCCATCTCTGTCTCATGTGTGGCACAGTATATGATGTCAGTGTTTAAATAGCTGGAAAGTTTTAATTATTTTTACACATGTGCAAATGTAGTAGAAATGATCAAAAATACACTTCAAATTTCCTCCAAGGTAAACCCATGACTGGGAGAGTTAATACATTAAAGGAAATTTCAAAGATAGACAACGAACTCTGAGCCTGCTGATGAAGTATACACAGATGAGGCATCATGTTTTTCTCTTATGCCATGTAAACTAGCTTTCAAGTGTTTCTCAAAATACATTATAGTGAGATTATACAGATCAAACAGAAAACAGAGGAAAAAGGGGGGGAAATGCAACATGGACTTCCTCAGGTGGTTAAAAGCTCTGGGCCAAACTGCAGACAGTCCATGCAGATCCTTGATGCTTCTAACTCTTTTGAGAAATGAGAGGTAAGAAGATTGTATAGCAGTCTCTGTTTTGATGATCACCAGATTGGTGGGTGTGTACTGTTGCTCTGTAAGCTCCTGTGATAACAAGCTTCATTCTGCTGTGGCGAATGTCTAGTCCCTTGCAAAGCCACATCAGATAGGGGAAAATCCTCCCATGGGACAGCTGCTTTGGAGTGACCTTATTGTTGGGCTTATTGCTAAACTTCTGGAAGAGCTTATTGTGGTATTCCAGAAAATGTCATTTATCAAATGCACAATTACAAACTGATGTCAGGGCTCTGACTGCAACATCATATATATCTCCATATACATGTCAAGGCAAGGTTTGGCTGCTTGAGCTCAAGATAGCTTTTGGTACAGCTGTGTGGCCTCAAATCAGAGCTGTGTGAGAAAGAAACTGTGAGAAGGGGGAATCTGTCTACCTTCCTTGGTAGAAGAATGCTTTTAAGATCTTAGGATGTCTGGATGTCTCACTTCAGTGTCATAATAACTGCACACAACTCTGAGGTCGTCATGTCAATCTATATGTTACATGTAAGGGGGAGTGACAGCACAACTTGAAGGCATTGAGTGTAGCAGTATAAAGTAGTGCAGTGGCACCTTCAGCCCCATTCCTGCATTCAAAAATGTCTAGGGAAAAAAGACACATGTGTTTTTTCTCTAGATAGGTTGCAGCACAATAATGTTCTTCTAATGAATTTCAAATGACCATGATTAAAATAAACTTGTATTCTTGATACAAATAACCATCTTTTTAAAGTCTACACTACAACTGGTTCCCTGGGTTTTTTCTTTTTTAACAAA
This sequence comes from Pedionomus torquatus, assembly GCA_013398155.1. Taxonomy (NCBI): domain Eukaryota; kingdom Metazoa; phylum Chordata; class Aves; order Charadriiformes; family Pedionomidae; genus Pedionomus; species Pedionomus torquatus. The sequence goes on from VZRU01018529.1 coordinate 814,479, forward strand.
TCTCAGGTTCTAAAATTCTCGTCTTTGATGCCTTGATTTTCTTAGTTGTTCTGGATTCATTGATTCATTTTCTATAGCTTCTGTCATCTTATTTACTGACTTTTCAGATCCTTGTTTGGATTTAGTCAGAGAATTTTTCAGTCTACATGATCAAGGTGAAAATTTAACATTGAATCTGAAGAAGTCCTGTCCTTAAAGAGGCTATCATTCCAAATCAAAAGAGAAACTCAAGACACAGAAAACGCTTCCTCTACACAAGTTTATACAACCTATTACAAGTTTCTTCGTCTGCCAGGAATCTGCAGCAGTTGTTGTAACCTGGTTGAAGGCCCTCTGGGCTCATAAGGGATTGTCTTTTCTGAAAAACCCTGGAGCTTTTTAGGCAGGAAAAAAAAAAAAAAAAAATCAGGTCCTTAATTTGAGGAAGCAGAGGATATCTAGAGAGCCTGTTCTGGCTTCCTGCATACACTGGTAGTCAGCAGTATCAATCTTCTGAATAACATCATGTTGAGCTGATTTATATAGGCTATCATCGCTTTAAAAGTCATAGAGAGCGGAGTTGAACACAGAGATTTTACAGCCTTGAGAGGTTGCTTGGTTCATGAATTAAGATGTATTTTTAAAACAGACTGTAAAACTTTAAAGCAGGCCACTGCCCATTGCAAGCTGACTCAAAGATCTTCCAGGGAAGCTGATCAGACACTTTAAGGATTATTCATTTGTTTCATTTTAATAATTTGAACATTTCAATATAGTAATTTATTAGATGAACTACTACTCAGCTTTCAAAATCAAAGGCGAGTGGCCCCTTTTTACTTTTTACCAGACAACTTATTGCTGTAATGAGTTATTTAATTTTCAATTTCCTTGAAGCTCACCCAAAGTGATGCTTATGATCTTCAAAAGAAAGTTTCTTTGTGATATTAAGTAAGAGCAAAGATTGAATTCCAATGTAGATGATGAGTTCAGGTTTTAGGATATTATAAAAAAAAGTGAAGTTAATCATTATGATGACCCCAGTTGATTGGATGGTTAATCACCAGAAAGATAGGGCTGCTGGATCTGGTTTTGCGCAACATCTATTCCTTGCACATGCTTAATTGGTTTTGGCAAATAAGAACATTGTAGGTCTCTTCTATATCTATATCTATTTTCTCTTTAAGATTACCAAAATGACACTGAGACATTGATGCCATCTTCTCTGCAGTGATTTATCCATAGTCAAAGAAACATATTTGTATTAAGAGCTGACATATTTGCATCTTTCTGGTTGTTATAAACAATAAACATATGAGCAGAGCAGCTTGTCATTCCTCTCATTTGTATTTGGCTAAAAGATACCGTGTTATACAGAATGTGAACTGAAGTTAGGATCAACAATGTTCTAGCAAATAAATTTCAGCCTTAATTTACCTTTCCCCTATCTTCAAATAAAATAGCATGCATGTCTTTCAGATTAAATTATTCATATCATGGTAAAATAGGGAAAGAAACAAGCTTACCTATTTATTTTATTATCATTTAGGAAACAATAAAAGTTTTTGTCTCTTAATAAAATAGCTTGCATTCACTGACTTCAAGATATTAAAACATCTATATTATGATATTCCAACTATGCAGATACAGAAAGTATTCATCATAATAAAATATAAATAAAATTAAAGGTTAAAATAACCACCAGACAGATGTGTTTGTTCCCAAATTACTGTAAATTTGAGGCATAAATTTCCATAATATGAAACAGACATTCCCATTTCCTGATGCAACTTTTTAACAAAAAAAAAAAATAAATCCCATGCAGAATGGAATAACTGGAAAATATAACATCTATTCTACAAGAAGTTCATAATCTTAATTTGTGTTCATTCTGGATCATATTTTTTAAAAAATGAAAAAAAAAAAAAGTAGAATTCCACAGGAAAGGAAAGGAAAAAAAAAGGTATATGGGTAGGTGCAAGTGGGTGGGTGTATGTGCTTGTACAAAACAACTTCTCCACAAAGCCAGTATTAGTGTAATAAAACACAAAAGAATGTTATATGTATTTAAATGAATGTTTTATGAGCATTATATTTCTGTATAAATGTAATGACAATACTTTATTTGGAAAGAAATATTTGAACCTTGATAAAAAATATTTACCCGGTCAAAATAGTTTTATTTTGATAGTGTTGAAATAAAATGAAATTATTTTTTTAAAAAACTTACGTTCATTGAAAGCTTGTTCCCGTGAAATATTTTCAGTGACCTACATATTTGAAAGCCATTGTTTCGTTATGTCTTCTACTTCACATAACGAAGAATGTTTAGTCACCTGACAGTACCACTGACTCTTGTTGGTGGTGTTGCCCTACAGAGGATTGGTCCCTCTTAGCTATTCACTGCTTCTGCACCATGTGTGTGCTTACTTAGCCCTATTCTGAGGCTGCACACGGTCTTAGAATGGACTGGAAGGGAAGGTCAGCAGAAGAGAAATGTCATCAGCAGTCCTGCAGCTCTCACGGGCAGAAGGTTCTCTGTAAGAGCTGATCTTTATTTCATAGTACCCATGCAAAATGCACTTTTCCTTACTGCTCAAAACTGACAAACTTCCTGGGGGAGTTCACTTTTGTAACACTACACTTGTCAAGCTTAATCAGACCTTCTATCAGTTAGCCATCTATATTTCATTTGTGTAGTCTATATAAAATACACTTGTAAGCTATCTAAAAGACATCTCTGCTTGTACAACATGATATCTGTCCTAATGCATAAAGCAGACACTGAGATTGACCCAAGTGTTTCTTACAGAAGATGTACTGTCACTCAAACCAACATATAATACCCTGGTGATCCAAATATAAAAAGCTTTTAGAGACCGCTCTGAACAGTCAGTGCGTTAGTTGGTAGGTGACAGTAGCTCTACTTGTCTGCTGTACAGCATGCATAAGATTTAAAGTGAATTTTACAGCTTTACCACAGGAAAAAATAAGTGTGTTCTTCTGAAGTCCCTCATGGCTGACATGAAACCCACAATTACATTAAGATCTCATCCTCTAATTCCCTATACATATATTGTTTAATATATTCATATTTGCTTTACCAGTGTTCAGACACAGTTTTGAGTGGATGAGTGGATATCTTTATTTGGGCAAGTGAAAGCTTAGAAGGTTTTCCAGCCTTTACCAGTAGCTTTTCTCCAACTCCATTATTGACAACATTTAAGCTCATGAAGACAACTACTGCTTTTCTTAACTCTCTAATATACATGCTGACCCATATCTTTAAGGTTATGGGATAATAAAACAAGCTAAAATGAAATAAAGGAAGTTAGACTGAAGTAGATAGTTTAACATAATTTTTGTAGAAAGGTTGACATGGAAACTCTAGAAGAAAAAGCATTATTGATTGTGATAATGTTGTAGAATAACACAGAGGCAACAATTAACTAAGGCTTAAAAATAAGCAAAGTATGGGATTTGAACATATGTTCTAACTTTAAATGCACATATAATGCCTTTAAATAGTTCATAGCTCTATAACTGTATGAATCAGGGCGGACATCAGACACGTAAAGTTGATGTCACCTGTTGCATATAGGCAGTATGTTGCATGATAAAATCTTTAAGATTTAAGAAAAATGTATGCTAGAATTAGTGCTGACAGGAAGAGAAGGATTTTGCTCTCCATATACAGCTTATTTTATTCACTGTTGTTTTCAATGATTCAACATGGACTGAGGACCACTGGAGTAGAACACATCAAATACTTGAAGGCCGTATCATTATTCCAGAACCTGGATTTTTACTTTTTTTTTTTTTTTTAATGGGTGTTTCTGGATACAGTTCTGCTGAAAAAGCTCAGCTTACGTAATAAGTTGTTTCATGAATATTCTTGGAAGAATCAACTGGTTAGTCAGTCACAGCTTGATGTACTCCTCAGTATATATAAAGACTGAAGAATTTGGCTCAAAATACTGATAAGCTTTAGGAGAAGTTGGACTGAATCATATCACACTGTCTCAAGGCAATATTGTTAATTCCTTTATCCCAATATTGTATAATTTCCTGATATGTTTGAAAATGTCAATGAACAAAGTGCTTCTGAATTTCTTGAGGAACCTTTTCCTTTTCAATTGGCAAGTAACATTGTTAAGTTGTTCACTGTTTGAAGACTTCATTTTCATACTGAGGAATGAATATGGTTGCAAAGCATCAGTGCAAAACAGTTAAAATTTATTTTAATTCAGAAAATTATTTTGATTCATTTTGAAAGAGATTTGCTGTTGTGACTTCTCTGATCCTACTTTATTTCTCCCTCAACATCCTACACATCTACACTGTAAGAGATATTTCATAGAATCATAGAACAGTTTTGGTTGAAAAAGACCTATAAAGGTCATCTAGTGCAACCCCCACTGCCATTAACAGGGAGATCTTCAACTGGATCAGGTTGCTCAGAGCCCCATCCAACCTGACCTTGAATGTTTCCAGGGATGGTTCATCTACCACCTTTCTTGGCAACCTGTTTCTGTCTCGCCTCCCTCACAATAAAGAATTTCTTCCAAATATCTAACCAAAATATACCCTCTTTCAGTTTAAAGTTGTTATATTTTATCCTGTCACTACACTCCCTGATAGAGTCCCTTCTCATCTTTCCCATAGGCTCCCTTTAAGTACTGAAAGACTGCTCTAAGGTCTCCCCAGAACTTTCATCTCTCCAGGCTGAACAACCCCAACTCTCTCAGTCTGGCTTCATAGGAGAGGTGCTCCAGCCCTCTTATCATCTTCATGGCCCTCCTCTGTACTTGTCTATGTCCTTCTTACATTGGGGATCTCAGAGTTGGACACAGTAGTCTAGGTAGGGTTTCACAGGAGTGAGATGAGGGACAGAATCACCTTCCTTGACCTGCTGGCCACGTTTCTTTTGATGCAGCCTAGAATGCAGTTGGCTTTCTGGGCTGCAAGGACACATTTTTGGCTCATGTCGAGCTTTTCTTCCACCAGTACCTTCAAGTCCTATTTGATGATTTCTAGGTTCCCTTTTGTATTATTATTTTGACAACCCAGTCAGTAACATAAGATTTTTGTTCAGTGAGGAAAAGAAAAAGTCATTTTCATGGATAATGGCTAGAAGAAGTACTTCCTGGAAATTTCACACTGTTCTGTAAGAACTGTGACACTAATGGCAGTCAGGAACAACAGGAGAAGGGGGAGAAGAGAGCTGAATTAATCTTTTGAAAACTATGAAAAATTGGCAGCCATAGAGAATGAAACTGATTGAGCTTTTCCATTCTGCTCTACTGACACATCTCATGCAGCGTGACTCAGATGATTCAGGGTACATACTCAATCTGTTTTGACAGAAATTAGGTTCTTTAGAAACACATGCATTGTGCATGTATGAGTGAGAATGAGATGGGAAGGGAGAGAGCTTGTGAGCATATATACATAGTAAATACAACTTTACAGCTTTCCATCATTTTGGCAATCTTAGTAAATATTGGTCATATGATATTTTTTTGCTGCTTCCAGGCACTGGCTTAAAACTTGTACAGTAGAAATAAACATGCCAAATAATGGATTAATCTGCCTAATCAGTAATACATTTTATCATAATATTATCAATAATTTACAAATATTAAAAAGATTTTTAAGATGATTGTTCTGGGTAAGAACCCAGTATGTAAAGCCAAAATTAATTGGTGCGCTTTTTCAAAAGTGTAATTTTTCAGTGTTTTCTGAACACTTTCTGTGTTTTTACACAGGTAGTGTCAGTTTATTTTATTTAGGTGAGCAAAATTGCCACTAAATCCTTCTGGGATTTTGTAGTTACTCTTCTGTACATGAAAGATGATCTTATCCTTATGTGATACTACCTTTTCAATGTAGAGTCTTATCTACAAGACTGTATCTCTTTCAAATATAGAGTGCCTGGAGCTCTGTTGAGGGTAAAAAGATGAAATATTTAGATATATACAGTTATTTACTGTATGCATATGGCTGTCATGATACATCAAGAATCCAGTTTATATGAGCTTTTTACCTTGATAAAGAAGAGTAAAAACAAAACCAACTGAAAAACATGTTTTTCCCATTCTTTGAGATCAGTCTGACAGATTCCTATTTGCAACTATGATTTTTCAAAGATTTTCATCACCTCCCAATCCAGCTGAAAACACAAGTCTATTTTAGTTGGGTTTCTGCATCATATGCATGACACACAGATACAGGATTACAACATGTAGCAGAAATTATAAACCTAAGAAGAAAACTGCCCTCAAAATGGTCATATACAATATATTTTGTATTTCAATGAGATAAAAAATAACTGCACCATTTACAAGTCACAAAAAGCTTAACATATGTAACATGCTTTCTCCATTTAGATGAGTAATACTCATTTTCAGTTTACACACTGAAAAGTACATAGAAGAATACTAATAGAATGTAACTAATACTTTTAAATGTTCTATATGCAATATCTTAGAGGAGTATTTAATGTGATTATAAATCTTTGGGTTTAGCCATGGATGTCCTTTAAAAAAGGAAAAATAGCCTCTTAACAAAATATAGTTTGTAAAGTGCATACTGTACTCAAAAATTCAAATCAATATATATTTTCATTGATAGCTTCAGGCCTTAATATACAGTGCATGTTTTAAAAATCTGGAATTAGCATTTTTTATACACTAGGAGATACAACAGAATTCCCAACAAACCAAACCCTATATTTTCCAGGGTATAAGAAGGAATACTGACTGACCAAAGGTAATAATACTTGCTTTGCTATTAGGAAAATGTCAAGAAATTTCAGTACATTCGTTTCACATCACAGACAGTTTCACATATTCCTGTAACATTTAAGCTAAATAAATCACCTTTCACTATCATTCAAAGAAAGAAAGAAAAGGCTTTGGACTCTTCTGGATCTACTTAGTTGGGTCGGCTGTGTGACTCACACAAAGGCTGCTGAATAATGAGCATATGTACAGATATGTGTTCTTACACTTCTGTACTCCCTCTTGGGTAGCACATCACATCCTTAGGCACAAAAGGAGGACTTCTTTATAAAGCCATTGGTTTCTAGACATTCTAAAATGTCCAAGAATGGTAGAAGAGGTTACTTGGAGTCTTTATTGGCAAAGTAGGCACTTAAACCACATATTTATTATTAAGAGTGGAGAGTGACTACTCTCTGGTCTACCAGCTGGCCCAGCATGGCTTGTCTGTAGATATCTACATTTTTAACTTTTTCTCCAAAAAACAGCATGGCCATATCAAAACTGCTTACTGGGTGAGGTGCTTGGAATATACCTTTCCCCAGACAATGGCTGGGCACACTCTGAGGAGTTAGCAGAAGCCCAAGCTGTGGGAGGAAGTGATGTAACAGCTTGACACTATGGGTGAGCCTTTTTCTAGTACTCAAATATGGCCTTGACTTTCTGTTTTTCCCCTTATCCAGGCATGACTTAAATTTCCACCTCAGCTGCACTATAAATACTCAAGTGTAAAATTCCTGCTTCTCATGATGTCCACTTCTCCAACTGCTCACACTATTTCATGTAATTTCTCAGGCCTGAAAAAGTCCTGGGAAAATGAAGGATCTTTGTGGGAAGGGCTGAAGACCAGCATCTCCTATCTTCTAGACTGGTTTTCCAGACATCCTGAGGGCTTCACCTACTAATTCTTGGGCGTCTTACAGTGTTCTGCAGAGGTATCTTTGTCCCACAAACCTGAACCTGAAGTTTCTTTTGAAGAAATTAGAGGTTGGGGTAGGAAGGCTGACAGGTATCAGCATCTCACCCTGAGGAAGCATATGACCTACGTTCATACCCAGACAGAACTCTGAAAATCTTAGTTTACAGGTAGCCTCACTAGCCAAAAAAGAGCAAAATGAGGACCATCATATTAGAAATCTCAGTATAAATTACAGACAAAGTTGGAAGGGTCTGCAATAAAAAGAATACAGAGTGGTAGGCAGTCATCTAAGAATAGATCTCAGGTATGGGAACACTCATGCATTCTTTAAAAATGTGTGCAAGGGTTCAAATGCAATTTTGAGCCAAAGCTGAGGACTTGTGAATCTGAGCAGGAAGATGATGTGTACTGAGATTGGATATGTAAAAATGTCCATAAAAGCCTGTGATTACATTATTTTACTTCTGCTCTTGAATAAACTTTATTTCTTATCTTCCTTAAGTAGACATATGGGTTTGGTCATCTTCTTGTTACTGTGTACGGGTGTTGTTCAATATGCTTCCCATAAAGCGATGTACATTTTAAAATATGATTAATAAATCAATTTACTACTCTTAGATCTATTCTATGAAGAGAATATGTGGATTCACACTGAACAGATCTGCAGGAAGTGATCAGGAAGGGACATTTGTGAATACTTATCAGAGTCAACACTCCTTCCTCCAACCAATAGACTATGCTCACTGGCTAATTTTGCCAGTGAGCTAATGGCTAATTAAAAATAGAAAAGCAATTATGTTATTTCTTTTAGTGCTATAAGTCTCAATATAGAAACTTAAGCATTAAAAATATTGTGGGAAATGTAGTGACACTGGAAAAAACTTTTGCTACTCAGAAGTTTGAGAACAAAAAGTATACACATTGCTTAGTCCTTCTCATTTTTCATTGTGGATAAGAAAGCTTTGTAAGCAATTAAAATTGAATTTGTAATGAAAAAAAATAATTCTACAAAATGCAGTAGGCAAAAGCTACTACAAAGAGATAACCACAAGCTGTAGATTGTTGATAAAGATTTCATTTTATCACCTAGCAACCTTGCCCATAGCTGTTACAACTGCAAAGAAACTGAAATAAAAGCTTTGTGACTCTGGGACTAATATATTGAAATTAATTTTGCAACTTAAGCTGATACTGACACTAATAAAATTTTTAAACCATGAGACTGAAGCATACTGACATTTCTCCTTTTTGGGTGTCAGTTTTTGAATTTTCAGTGCTAAAAATTTAATCTAATTTTCTTTTTTTTTTTATTAAAAACAAGTCTAGAAAGAAGGAAAAAAAGGCCTATTGTTTTCAGTCTCTGATAAAGGGAAGATCATTACTACGGTTTTCAGATATTCTGAATGAATACAAAAAAAATTCTTTTATTTTTATTTTTTTTATACATAACCTATATAGCAATTACCTAGCCAGTAAATTTTTCAGAACAAATAAATGGAAAATAAAATAGGAAACAAGCAAACCTCTGTGTACTCAGTCATACAGGTTTTTCATCATCTTTGTAGTTTCGTGTCCATTTTTGTATGATCACATATGAAACTTCTCTGTGCTCAAATGACTACTTTAATTCTCATGACAAAGATCATTGCTCAGAGAAGAATAGGCAAGGGAAACTAAAATCAACATGCTTGTTTTGCATTTATGTTTAGATTGTGATAATAATTGTAATAATCACAGGTCCTGCAGCCATGGCTACACAGCTTAAGATAATAGCAACTTTAATATGTTCTTTTTAACTCCCTAATGTAGACATTGGTCTTTGCTGTTGCAGATTTATATCCTAGTCTACAGCTGTTGGTCTTTAGGTATTTTGATGTGTGTTTTAATGCTGCAGATTAGATAATGTTTTATTTGAAGTGAAGCAGCACCATCTATTGCAACCTGATAGTTTAGCTCAAGATGGTATAAAGAGCAGAGCTGGCCTCAACCCAGGTTTAAGCTCTTTCTTGCACTTAATTTCCTACACATTTTCCCAGACCAGCTTCAAATGAAGTTACAATCTCAGTTTGTATATGACAAAGTACAGGGACAGGTGCGTGTGTCGTGTATGCATGTGTCAAACAAAAAGGCACATCTAAGAGACTTACCTGTTTACAAGCTAAGAAAATAATAGCATAAGCCTAGTCCTGATTGACTGTTGTTTTTAAGTGACTTGGCTAGAGTTTTAATTTCTTTTTTTACCCATATTCTCTAAAAATTTGCTTTCGGAAGCAGCATTAATATAGGTGTGTAGTACAGTATGTTCTTCTAATAATGACAGTGCTATTGTCATCCATCTATGCTTCTGGTTCTTCTCTTTTTCCAGATTGTCTACAAAGCCTGGCTCTGTTCCCAATATTTTGAAGTCACACAGTTTCACTGCAGCAACAGAATTCCTTGCAAGCAATACTGTTTGGAGGTACAGACGAGGTGTCCCTTTATATTACCAGACAATGATGATGTCATCTATGGAGGACTATCAAGTTTCATCTGTACAGGTACTGTATAGAAAAGTTAATTTCACTTGTTTTCATAAGTCTAAATGTGAGGGAGAATGTAAGTCATATTTCTTCCATTAGATCTAACTAAGAGAGCCTGAAGATGTTCCTCATCAAAAAGATTTCTTGGAGGTGTTAGGAATTGAGCCCAGATTTACTAATGCACATTCATGCTACAGAAACAGTCATTAACTTTACAAAGCAAAATTTGAAATTTGTTCCTGTTATTTTTTATGCTTCATAATTTGGTGGAGGATTTTTGTTGACCCATGTCATGCAGTGCTCAGTGAAAAGAGACTCTGTATCATTCAATATTCAGGAAAAAAAAAAAAAGAGAAAGGCAAGATCAATTTTTAGTATAGTCACCTTTGTTCACCTTCATTCTTCTCTCACATAAACAAAGAATCTGAGCCATAACATTCACAACAGTGCAGCAACTCGTGGAAGGTAAATGTCTAAGGAAAGTTTTTTCACTAGTGAAGAGTTTTAAGAATTAGTTGTTCCCCTTGGAAGAGCTGATATTTTGGTCTCTTTTTGAGTTTTGTTATATTCTTGTTACATTTTAAATGGTATTGCTAATATAGGACTATGCACTGACTGGTGAAATGGTTTAGTTCCCTTTATGTTACATTCAGCTTCAAAGATTACCCGAGAATGATCCAAACTGAGTGGACATAGTAGGCAAGAAATACCTGTAGTAAATCTCAGGTGCCTCAGATACTTTTTTCAGGACTGGTTGGTAATCATCCACACAAAATTTCAGCTTATATCAATGTTGTCTGCAGATTTCTGGTGCCTAGAATATCATCTGAGAATCCTGAGGTGTTTAGAAAACTTATTCAGATTAAATCAGTAAAAAGGCATTTCAACACTTAGATTGTTTGGCAGCCTGGTCCAAATATCAGAAATTAGACAACCTTCACCTTAAATCAGGCTTGCACTGGAAAGTTTGATACTAAATGAATTGCCCAAGCTGAACTGGTAAAAGCAGTGTGAAATATAAAACCCCATAAATGCTCTACACTATCTCAAACATAATGCTTGTGACAACTCACAGCACACTATACGCTGTGTTTGGACTTAGGAGGTTTATGGTAGCAAGATATTTACTGAATTTCTTCTTGAAGATTAAACCTTTTGCACAAAACAATCAATCAATACCCATCCATATGTAAAAGACAGTATAATAAAATGTAAGCTGAGTTACAATCTGGTAGTGATCAGTTAAGTAATGGTGCTTAGCGCTTCAATGCATTTTGTAAATATTAATAGCCTTCCAATATGCATATGGAGTAAGCAAATGAGGATTATTTTCCATTTTAAGATAGGAAAGTAAAAGCTGAAGTGAGAGACTTAGGACATTTTTATTTACAACATATACAATACAGAGAGGTGTGTGTGCATGCATGTATATACACACCTGTGCCCACTGGCACACATACACAACAGCAAAGGTCAGTAAACAAAGCCATCTTAGAAACTATTTCAGAAAATCTCTTATGAAATACATATCCATCTCTTCATTTTCCTTGTACATCTTCAAGTCCAAATTCATTCCTAAAGTACAAAATAGATGACTTTGCAAAGATTACTGACAGTCGATATCTCTGAGTTTGGGATAAAAAGCAGATTTAGGGAAGGATTAAACTCATTTTATTGCAAGTATTAGTAGTGTGCGTATCTACACATAAACCCTGTGACTAAGCTCTCACTAGAGTCACTGAAGATCTGATGTAGTCAATAGAGCTGAATGCTATTTAATTCAGCCTAAGTAGGCACCTGTACTCGATGAGCTCTCTACACCCCACTAACAGTACTGGCTGCAATCTCTTTGCTGTAGCTGCAGTTAGTCACCAAGGTCTTCTTGCAGACACTTGAAATCAGGGTGACCTGAATCTCATCTCAACAATCCACTAATTAATATTTGGTTGAACTTTGTGTCCACTCGAGTCAAGACCCTCAGCGTGAGCAGAGCTTGTATTCGCAGACCCATAGGAGTCAGCATGCTGACTAATACTTGACAGTTGTGGGCAACAGAATTTGCTCAGAGATACAAGGCTGCAATGCAAATTTTGTCTGGAATACAGGCCTGTTGCCACCCTCTTATTAATCAGCAACTCACTGTATGAGCAATCCATGCCACTAAGCAATGAGAAATTCGACTAATGCCTGCTGTGGGACTCAAGAATTGCACTTCTCTGCAGCTTAGTAAAATCAAAATGATTTAATGCAAAGTACAGCAAGTTCAACAGCAGACAAAATACTGTACCTCACCACAGCTTGCAGCTTGACAATTACCTTGAACTCCTTTTGCAGAAAAGCAACTGAAATTAGGATGCCCACATCTTGAGGGACCTCTTCTCCTGATGCAGTTTCTGTGAGCTCCTGTCTAGCAGACATGTTCTGCAATTTCTGGAATGGGCGAAATTCATTGGCAAAACCCAAAAAACTCAGGTCAAAGGTATTTCTTTTTGACCTTTAGCTGTTATAGATGGTTGTCTAATGTCTCCATTTGACCCAAGGTCAGTGTGAAGCTGGTCACCATTAAGCTCTGCTACAAGAAACACAGGAGGAGCAAGCTCTATGTTCTGGGATTCCTCATGAACAGTAACTTGCCACAGCCCATCTCTCATTTAAAGTAGATTTTAATATTTCTGCTGCTTCTGATTCCAATAGTATCCTACAGAGTGAAATACTACAGGTCCTTTTTTTAAATTTTGACTTAGATTTTCAGAGAAATCCAGGAGGAACTCAATTAGGTTATATTGGTATATATTTTCCCCCAGGAAATTAATGGAAGACTAGCTGGATAGTGAAAGAATGCTGTTAATTATACAATATTGTCTAGAGGAAAAAATGGAACCCTTATGTTTATAGAATGATTTATCTATGAGAAACGTCAAGAATTTGTGGATTCTGGTATTCCTTAATAATGTATTGAAAGCAATAGTTCTTATAATAAGGACTTCCCTTCCTCTTCTGCATGGTAACATGGTAATTTTCTCTAAGGTCCAATAGAGATTCAGGTTAATGGAAAGACAGAGGATTGATTTCTACAAAATATTTCAATACACCATGGAAGGCAACTAACAGGAAAAGGTGTACCAGTAATAGCTGGTTTTATTTCATGTTGACTACAACATGGGATGTACATATAAAAATTACAAACCAGTTTTCAGTTGCAGCTAGATAAGAGGCTGGAGTGGTTGCATGTCACTGGCAGCGCTGGGAGCTGCTGTAGCAGTACCAAGCTGCTTTCTCCCCTTGCCATCCCCATCCCACTGCAGTGTTGAACAGGGGCATGGAGGCACTGCTGGAAGTGGGGACGTGGTGGCACCAGTGGACAGGGAACCCACATATTTTATTTTTTTCTTTCAAGGTGGCATTTAGCTGTATTTAAAAAAAAAAAAAAAAAAAAGGGGTGTTGCAAGCAATACTAACAAGGGTTTTAGCCTTCCTTGGGAGGTCCATGTGAGGAAAAAGAGCATAGGACTAGCTAACTAGCTAGCCCTAAGAAAAATTGCAGTCATTGCTATTTTAGAATTCCTAAATAGGTATTTTTTAAAATCCTTTAAAAAAGTAAATATGGTTATGTATAGAGGTCATTACAGGGGGCAGGCTGGAGATATAACTGTGGCTAATACTTTTATAATATGGATTCATAATAACTTCTTGGAAATTCTTAAAGGAATACTGTAATGAATAGGAAGTATTCTAACCTGACAATCTCTTACTTGATTACCTCCTTGGAGAAGGAGAGGGGATGCTACTCTACTTGTGTATAAACTGAACTTACCTTCTGTAGAAATGCATGTGGAGATGTGGAACAATTGCAGTGCAAAAGAAAGTACTTAGGACATTAATCAAAACAATCAGAATCCCAGTATAGTTCTGATTATGGAAACATGTGGTTAGATAGAAAGAAGTTTATGTTCCACTCTTCCCCCTTTCCTCTAGGAAATAGTGGTAGTCTATGTTTCCATCAGGCACCGTTCTGGAATATACTGCTTTTCAGATTACAATGAATAAATCCCATGCAGAGTTCCAGGTCAAGGTTTTTAATTACCATATCTAATAAAATAGTGTGCATACCAGTGGGACTGTTTTCTTTCAAATATGTATTCATATTTTCCTTTTTTTTTTTTTCCCTGAAAGTGAATGGAAGATGTGGAAGATTTCTTTCACACATATTCTTTGAGTGTGAAAAGAGAGCTGAAAGATGTATGACTCTATGTACAGAGCACTGGGAAGGGACTGGTAATACTTTACAACCCCAGATTTTCCCATGTCTTCCAAAGTAATGTGGTCCAGACCATGAACTACTTGTGTTTGGTTTGCTGCCATCTCCCAAAGAAGAGAGAGGGAGAGGATGCAGGGGCCATAAATATTTTCTTCACAGCCACAACTGTCCATTCAGTCTTTTATTTTGCTCAACCCAGTAAACATGAGAGCTCAGTTTCCATCAAATTGAGATGCTCAAAGGGAGGGGAAAAGAGATCACCTTTCCTCTGCACATATGTCCCATCCTCAAGCAGTGAGGATATGCCATCAACACCAATGCTGCAGTTGCATCCACATTAGCAGTCTATCTCAGAAGTGATTTTAAAGCACATCTTCCAATCATACTCCTTACTTTTTGACTCTCATTGGAAAGAGATCTTGGAGAATACAAGCTGGGTTCCTTTGGATTTAATCTAAACTAGGAGATGTTCTACAGGACTATATCTAGCACGTCCCAACCACTAATGCACATTTAGTCTACAAATTCAGACTAGAGCTACAGTGAGGTAAAAACCTCTCTACTACACTCAGGATTGACATGAGACACTCAACACCATCTGTTTCATTATACAAATCTTCTCTTTATACCCAAAACCTCTTCTTAATACAGACATAACTTATTCTGGCTGCTGGGAGAACAGTTCCAAAAGTGCTATCCATGGGCGACTTTACAGTGCAGAATTAGGGCTACCTGTGTTGCTAAGGGCTATCTTTGTATTGACTAAGACTTATGGTCTCTTTGTGCCTTGTGGCATAACTGGGCCATCACTCAGCAGCAAAATACCAGGCAGGAAATCCCAGCCACCCGTGCACACTCTGCTTTTGCAATAGAAGCCATGGAATTCAAGGGAGCACTTAGGTTCATCCATGAAGAAAAGGAAGGAAATGTAGTGAGCAGAAATAAGGCAGATATGTGTTGCATTAGCTTCTTCCAAAACCAGCATGGCACCCTTTGGTATTTCCTAAGAGCAGTGTCATCAGAATGAATATACTGCCACCAAGAGGAGAATCAAATTTTCTACTGTGCTGAACAGACTTCTGATACTTCTCAATGCAGGAGAAACTAAAGGAAGAGAAAAGGTGAGAGGACAGATGATTCAGGTGCTTTGAAGTACTTACATCTTTCCATTTGGTTCATATTAATTTAGGCTTCTAATCTAATGTGTTCTGATTAACATCCTGGTTGCTTGGAATACATGGTGTGAATATTCTCCCACACATTAATTTCTGGCAAATATTACTAGCATACACTTATGTGATCCATGCAAAGTGCTTCTTTGGAAACTCTTCCTCCTTTAAAGAAGAGTGTTCACAAGGAAATCATGTCTCATATCACGCACTAGTACTTTTAAGGACATAGTGAGAATTATTACAGACTTCTCACCAACCTGGAGAAAGAGTCTGTTGACTAACAAAGCT
This sequence comes from Pedionomus torquatus, assembly GCA_013398155.1. Lineage (NCBI taxonomy): Eukaryota > Metazoa > Chordata > Aves > Charadriiformes > Pedionomidae > Pedionomus > Pedionomus torquatus. Next base: position 830,393 of record VZRU01018529.1, read on the forward strand.
CAACAAAGGCATTGGGATCAATTCTCTTAACTGCAGCTTCTCATAGGGCAGATGTGTGTCTGGGTTTCACCAGCAGGTTTAGCTATAGAGTGCCTGTTCCCTGTGAGTGCCCTGATTTTAGTGCAATCTGAAAAGCAATTTCCTTGAGAAAATGTGATAAAATGGATCACAATCTATATTTGCTTTGTAGAACAATTCAAGAAGAGAAAATCTCTGAATTCAATCTGCTTTATGTTATTCTTGCAAACTCCAAATATATATATATATATTCAATCCAAATCCCTACTCTAAAAATAACTCAAAATAATATGTCATTTCCCTCCTGCCTACACCTCTTATTAGGTCCTAAAGTATCAAAATATTAGGCTAACACAGACAGCAGGACAAATCCCATTTATGTTTAACAAGCATGATTTAAAGAGGTACTAGCTATGGATCTGCTTACAAGGAAAATTTGACGTGGTTTTGCAGCAGAATCTGTCAACTAAATATCTCTTCTTTTTGAGTCCAATGTTAGTCTAGTCTCAAGACTAGACTGTCAGTCTAGTCTTGAGTATTGGGGCTTTTGCATGAATGCAGTCCCATATTGTAAGTTTATTAGCTGGAAATATTCTTCTCCTATAAAAATAAGCAAGGCAATTAACTTACCGATAGCCCTGAACTTTCTATGGCAACACAGTACTTAAGTATGTGTGACCCTTTCCTTTCCTATCATATCAAGTAGTAAATCCTTTTGGTCAAAAATTGTACATAACAAAAACAAAACTAGAGGGCAGGGATGGGGAAAGCCAAACGCTTCCTGGAAGCAAGTTACCTCACGTTTATCCTGTGTTTCAGCATAGCAGAGCTGAAAAGGTTCATTGTATAGCCTTGAAAGTCAACTATTTGCTCATTTTTCTGACTTGCAACAGCTCAGTCAGTTTTACAAGGATAACACTGTTTTACACCAACAAGAGGAAATGGTCCTGTGTGCATTTTAGTGAAAAAAAAAAAATCCATGCATAGTGAAGAAAAACAATAAATATTTCCTAAATGTGGACACATGCACAAAGGAAAATCTTCCAGAGGCAACTATTTGAAATAGTCACCAACATAATGTGATAAAACAAAATTAAAATACGGCAACTCAGACCTCATCCAACATTTGGAATGGAGTCTGAAATGGAAATTAGCATTTTCAAAAGAGCTGAACAGTCTTAGCCACCAGTTTAAGAATAATCTATCTAACTAAAGAATAATTTATTTCTCTTTAAGCCTCCTTCTACATTTTATTTTATTACTTTTTATAATATGAATGGTATAAAATACATGTCTAAACAGAAGAATCATAATGTGTCACGGACACAACAATTTATAAATTGAGAGGACCATCTGCATAAGATCAAAGAGACCTGGCTTCCCAATCAGATGTAAGCAGTGAAATCCAGTCATAAAATATCTAACATGTTCTCTTGCCTTCTGTAGTTGGAAAATGTTAATATTGAAGTCTCAGAAATGACTCCTCAGAAAGAAATGTCATGCAGAGTGTTGGCATTTACATGCAATGATGTCACTGCTGGATGGATCACTCTTGGCAGACATTATTTGCTCTGTGCTGCACAAAAAAATGGAGCATTCAAAACTCCTAGTATACTACTTCCACTTGTCTAGTTTCTTCAAGTTCATAGTCTTTTCTCCAAGCACAAGAAGCTTGGTATGTTTCTCAAAATAAACAGAAATCTACTTTTAAAAGAACCACAGTTTAGAGTTATAGAGAAAGAAAATGAGGAAAAAGCATAACATAACAAAATATCTGTTTTATTTCTGTGGCTTTCCAAAATACTTATCCAATGACAGCAAATATATCAGCCAGACTAGTTTCCTTCGTTTGTGACTGGAAGCTGTGGAATAATATGACCTCATACATCTTTCTGTAACAAAGAAGCCAAGAAGTGGGCCAAGCCAGACCAACTGCTACAGATACAGATCCAGCTACAAGCATGCCACATCCTGACAGTGTTGGGGTGAGATGCAGAAATGCAACCACCTCTTTTGCACACTGTTCCTGCGCAAAAGCAATACAAGTGCTTAGGCAGAAGCCACAGCATTCTCTGAGTTAGTTGATGATCTATCTGATCTGCAGGCTGTGCATCCATAAACAGTCTTTGCAATTTTAATTCTTTTATAAGAGCATATTTGCACTTTGCTGTTTTCTCCCCAAAGCTGTCTCTGCACAAAATGAATATGATGCTCATGCTGTCACTCCTTTTTCTTTCAGTATGATTCAGCTGAGCAGTATACACAGGATTTATCTACAGTCATGTCTCCATTAACATAATCTCAGTCAAATGGGTAGCCTTAATTCTTGCATCAGCATTAGTAACACACATTCCCTACAGACAGAACTGGTGTGCTGATCATCAAAATGTTATCTGCATGTGAAAAAAGTAGCTGCTTACAAATCAAAGAGATAGCTTTTACGTGGCCTTCATGAGTGATATCATATCTGTTTGGAGAATGGTTTGACACGTAAAAGTATTCTGGCAAATTCTAGACGCTTGATTAAGATCAAGGTCCAAGAACTTCCGTATGGACTAGGATTTCTGCTGGTGAAATATAGGTGAGTGCTGGGAAAAGCTGGAACATGGAGATCCAGGGCTGAGAACTTGAAGTGAAAAGTGAACAGCAAAGTAGGTTTTGAACCAGTTGGTAAGTTTCAGAAATATAATTACTGAGCATCTAAATAATACACAGTAATGATGTCTACAGCCTGAACTACAAACAGAAAAGGAAGAGAAAAGCCCTAGTGGTTTGGTAAGTAAAGGTATCCTTTCTATTCCTATTCTGAACTCTGTGTCCATATGAAACATTTTCCTAAAAGAACAACATAGGATTTTTTCTCCATGGTTTTCCAAGGTTGATGTAGCCAGTTTACCAGGGTTTCTGGTAAGTCATGGGTTCGTAGTCCTCTGATTGATCAGGCTAATTGATTAGATTCAAGTGGCCAAAACTTGATAAGACTACAGATGAGTATGCTGTGAGGCACAGTTGTGAAGTTTTTTTTAACTTCAGTACAAAAGCTGCACAAGCTCTGACTGAATTTATCTAAATATCTGCCAATTGTCATATGGATAATGGTTTTGTAGTTGTTGATTATTAAATATGTAACTGCAAATTGAAAACCTAAATTTAATTGCTACATTGAAATAAAGAGGAAATATAATTTTGCATTAAGGAAAAAGTTTAATACCGCTTTGAATGTGGAGTCTCCTTTAATTTATTTATAATTCAGTAAGTGCATATGAACTATTTAAATACCTTTTGATTGCCAATTTGTATATATAGGCTCTGATTCCAAAGGCAGTCTAGGCTTTCCTATAACAAGAAAAGCAGGAAATATAGTTTGAATAGTAAACAAACCTCAGTGGGATCAAAGCATTAACCATCCTCTGTGCCTCTTCAATTAGCACTAATAGTTTGAGCTACTGTAGTCACAGAACAGATCTTATAATTACCTGCTTTGGGATGCACTTCCTGTATGTTACCATGTTTCAAAACACACAAACAAAAGGTGGGTCTCAAAATATGATGTTGGCAATAAGATTGCTTTATTATACTTTCAACAAAGAACTGTACACAATTTCCAAAATGCAACAGAATTTCTTAAAAACATGAAGTACCTTCAAAGAAAGAGAACAAATAATTTTCAAGTCTTGGTATGTTGTGTTAAGTATCTCACTGCATAGGTGCAAAAGAGGCTAGATTTCCTACAGAGTAAAACCTGACTTTACAGAAAATGAAACAAGTTGTTCACATTCCTCTATCTTGAAAATCTTTTTTGAATCCAAAAATAGATGCAAGTTCACTTGGACTTGTGTATAAGATAGTAGCCTGTTGTGTCAGCTAGGTAAAAAAGTGCCAGTCTAGGTTTTATCTGCATTTTAAGATGTTCAGCATACCTAATACACTTGTGCAGATCACTATTATGGAAGTAGGAATGAAAGAGTGCAGTTTTATCTCATTTTAAAGTGTGCTACTTTTCTTTGCAGGTTATTCAAAAAATATAGGCAGTCTGGTGCCTGAACCTAAGAGTATTACTTCTCAACTTGTAGGCATTGCTTTTTGAAAGTAATATCATTGCTTTGATAATTTAGATAAAATATAATTCTTGTTCCAAAAAGCAAAGTTAATACATAAATTATGGCAAATACATAGCTGCTTTCAAAGTCTTTATTTTAATACTTCAACACAGATAGTTTTTTTCCTAGTAAAACCTAGCAGTATCATAGAGTAATTATTCACTGCAAAATTCATTCCAAGATCAGTTTAAATGCAGAAAAGGTCCATTATGTTAGACATTGTTGCATTTGACCATTAATTAAACAGGATAAATTAGATTATTTTAGTTTATTAGGAAAAAAGATGTTTGAGAAGTAAACAGAGCACTCTTTTTACACTAGTCTCCTATACAGTAATGCAGACAGTATTGACAATTTTTTTGTGTCCTTTAGAAAAGATAGAGTTCCTCTAACTGTTAAAAAACTGATAATCAGATCCGACTGAGGAACTCATTCAAATTCTAAGGGCAGAAATAGCCTAGATGTGTAGTCAGAAATACCAAGAGGTCTAATTATTGCGTGGCCTGGAAAAATTGTTGTCACCTCTGGGATATACCAAAGAGAGCATCCCAGCTGTAAGAACTCAGCTGACATAGAGTAAACAAGTAGATTCTGAACAGCTCTGTTTGGAAGCTGTTCCTGTGAAGCTGTTGGATCTGTGTTGGTTAGACAAACAATATTGTCAATACTGTTAATATATCAATTATTTGTTATTGAATGCCTATCTTTTCACGGACAATGACATTACTGGTATGCACTCGCAGACTGAGGAAGAATTTCAAGACCCTTTCAGACTTTGTGGAAGTCCAACTTGATTAGTTATTACTTCAACATTGGATGTTACTTCCCAAAAAGGAAGTATTCCAATATCCTTAATATTCAAACATCAATAATTACTTTTTAATGCTCTTTCTTTAGAACCATGCTAGTGTCATACTTCCATTGAATTATTTTTTGATGCTGCTTCCAGTTAGATGATGCATATCCCTTCAATGACTCTAATTATACAAAATGTAAGCATTTTTGTGGGCCTCAGGCTAACCCAAAGATGTGGATTTGATAGCTTAAACTAAACTGTTGCCTGTTCCTTTGACCCACCAACTTCTCTTGTGCCAATCATTTTGTGCACGATGTTTATTCTTTTCTTGTGTTTTCCCCACAGGGCTCTATGAAAACTATCCAACCAATGCAGAACCAGAATGCTGTGATGTCAGATGGGGACTATTATCAGATCATCAATCCAAAGGGACTATAAAAACAAGTGGCTCAACAATGTGTCACAGGACATCGCTCACAGTTTCATCAGCATCAAGACTGTGTAACAGCAGACTTAAACTGTGTGTTCTTGTATTAATTCTCTTACATACAGTACTTACAGTCTCAGCAGCACAGAACTCAACAGGACTGGGCTTTGGAGGCATAACAACTTTGGAAGATAATTCAACCAATGAGGAATAAAAGAAAGAGTCATCCTATATGATAGAAACACAAGAGGCCCAAATGACTACAGTCAAAAATAGCAAGGACTGAGTGTTCTACCCTCAGATCTCCTCTTGAATGACCTTTTGGGTAAAATGAACAGAATGGGCCACTACCCAAACAACAAGGACACACGAACACAGCTTTTTATTGACTAAAAGGCTGTATGGTGACTTAAATTTCTCACACCATTTTATACACTGTGTTTTAATGTTTGAAGTTTCTTTTTGTTTGTTTTTTGCACTTGTTAATACAGGATTTTATTTTTGGGATGGTTTCTCAAAGCTAAATTAAGTCTTTTCTCTGTCAATATCTTTCTAGTCATTGTGTGTGTTCATCTGATAGTTCTGTCTTTTATGTCCTGTCAGTTTCTATTAGAGGAATGACTGCTATGATTCCATGACATAGCAAAAAAAAACAAAACAAAACAAAACAACAACAACAAAAAAAAACAACAAAAAAATAAAACCCCAACAAACAAAAAAAACCCACAGAAAAAAAATCAAAAAAAAAA
>VZRU01018529.1:851184-903545 GCA_013398155.1 Pedionomus torquatus
GTGATAGGACAAGGGATAGTGTTTTTTAATTGGAAGAGGGGAGATTTAGATTAAATATTGGGAAGAAATGCTTTCCTGTGAGGGTGGTGAGGCACTGGAACAGGCTGCCCAGAGAAGCTGTGGAAGCCCCATCCCTGGAAGTGTTTCAGGCCAGGCTGGATGGGGCTTTGAGCAACCTGGTCTAGTGGGAGGTATCCTTGCCCATGGAAGGAGGGTTGGAACTCAATGATTTTTAAGGTCCCTTCCAACTCGAACCATTCTATGATTCTGTGAGTTATTGTTAGCTGTTTAACATGCTATTCAACCATCTTCTAGAGCATTTGTTAAGTACAAGGTGTCAAACTGGTAGTCCAATTGTGTGATCTGATGTAGAAACTTCTGTGATTATGGGGTCTGTTGTTTCTTTTGTTTTTCACTGCCCTTCAGCATACATATGGTCTTATATCTTTTCCTTGGGAAAAACAAATTTCCAAAGTCAAATACATTTCCATTACAGTTTTAAGTTTCCCTGTCTCATTCAAAGATAAACTAAATTTCACTGCTTACCACTAAATTCAGAAAAAGTAAAAAGATTTAATATTGAAAAAGCAACATCAGGTAATTCCTGATTTTAAACAGAGAGATTTGATGCAGTCACCATGTCTTTACCCATAAAAAATACAAGGACGGTAGATTCCTGAATGTGAGTTATTTTTATCTGATGACTTGTGATTCTCTGCAGGAACAGTTAGATGGCAGTGTTGTTACACTATTCGAAGCAACCATTCTTTTATTTCTGGTTTTGTCAGAAACCATCCTTTCAATCCAACATTACAAAGTCAAAGCATAATTACCACTAATACTCCCCCTGTCTTGAGCAATGCCATCAGGGTATATTCTGCAAATGAATGGAAACTGTTAATTATAATTATATTAGACACCCATATTGTACGTTTCAGCAGTGCTGGTGTCGTCTTTGGATCTTTGTTTATCATTACACAAGAGATATTAAAGTAAAGGGATGAAGACCACAGCGACAGCTCTTCTTTATAGTATGAAAATTATGCATCCCATTTCACTAACAGCTCAGCTAAATAATTTGAAAATTTTTGTAATTGGATTATCTTGTACCTATATTTTGCATATATGTCACCAAAAAAAAAGAGTATGTTTAATTAATTTCCTTTTTTTAAGACTGTTTGCAATCTAATTAGTATATTTGCTTTATTTACAAAATAATAATGTTTCATAATGATTTTGCCTTGAAACATAGATCTTCATTTCAGCCCAGCCTCCAGGCAACTTTTTCAAGTACCACTACAACATGTGTAGAAAAGCAGAAAATCCTGTTTCTGAAGAAACTGAAAAATAGCATGTACTTTATTAGCTCTTCATCCTCTCTTCTTCACACCAATTTTCCTAGCTTTGTTTTCCTCTTCACAAAAAAAAAAAAAAAAAACTAGTTTATTCTTAGCTTCCTGACCTTTCCAGGACAGGAAAGATCTGTCATCTTTCGTTTAGCATTTTATTTAGCCAGTCTTCCACAAGGTCTGGTGTGTCTCCCTGATATTTTTCACCTACACTCTCCCCTGGTTGCTGCACTGACTCTGCAGGTGAGTTATCTTATTCAAACTTTTGCTGATTATTCCCAAAACTTGCCCGAACTTAGTATCAGGACAGCATTGCTTTAAGTGCCCAAGAACACATTCATTTCTACCACTTTATGTCACTTTGAGTAAATGCCTGCAATGCCACTCTCTACAGTGGGGATGTAATTGTACCAGTGTAAAAGACCTTTCTGCTGGCTGTAAATGTACATACTCTCCCAGCTGTAGCAGGGCTGAGTAAGCCATTACTGTCTGCAGCAAATCCTTACCTACATCCCAGCAACCATCTCTACCAGTTTTATCTCCATCTCATAAGCCAGCTGACAGGACTGTCCAATTGCTAAAATGTTTCCTTCAAAATGAGATAAATCTGCTATGAATTGCTCATCGGTTCAAACTCATTAAACTATTAAGCATGCAACTTTTCCCTAATCGAACCACAATCATAAACTGATAAATGGCTATCTCACAGAACTGCAAAATACAACTGCCAGGACTCAGCTTTTGCCTCATTGTAACCAATGCAAGGTCTCACTTCAAAAAGCCTTTTACCACTCTAAATAGTTGCCCAGTCTTACCCATTTCAGAAGGCTATCTGAGCAGCACACGGATATTTCTCCTTGAAAGGCAATACCTGCATATCATTCTTTCAGGAAAAATAAGGTTTGCTTCATTTTTTTTCTAGTACAACTTCCCAACCTTCCTCAAATCTAAACTGGCCTATTGCCAGGAATTCTGCCATGTGGTCAGTAGTCTGGAAGCTCTAGGAGCTGCAAGGCAGGCAGAGGTCCTCAGGGCCTGTGTGGCTTGGTTGCACAGCAGGGAACCTGGAAGCCTTCACTGGAGGCAGCGCTCCTTGTCCTCCCCAGGTTACTGCAGGAACTTGCCAGAGGGAGTGCCAAGGAAGGAGAAAGCCGGCTGTTAATCAAACAGATTTTTCCTGAGAAACCTTCCTGGATCCAATTGGGAAATTAGAAGAATTTGACATGTTTTGGTGGAACATTTGAAATGTTGTTGAATGTGCATTTCCCAGTGGAAGGTTTCCAGACAGCTGTCATAAATTCAGGCCAAGAGACATAAACAAACAAACTGAAGACACCGTAGCCATTCACTTCTCTTCTTTGCATTAATGCCTCAGAAGTTCATTTGCAAGATAATCTTTTGAGTGCATTTTTATCTGAACTCAGAGACAATTATGTTGACATTTTACCATTCTTCAGATAGAATATATCTTCTAGAAGAACTGATAGAGATTCTGCATGAATACATGATGAATTTCACTTAGTTCATTTGCAACACCCAGGCAGATAATCTCTATCCTCTACCATAGCAATTACTCATAAGCAATTATTAGATCAATATTCACATTGCTGCATATTCAGAGTCAGCTCCCACGTCCTCCTGATGTCTCAGAGGCATATACATGTAGATCTTCATGCATGAAACTCATGAAAAAGTAAATTGGGCAATACTGGGGACTGACAGTGGTATATTCATGACTGATCATTATGGAGGACCGTACACTAGCATCTTAAAAGTAGCTACCATGGCCTGACATGGTCATCCAAGGTTGCCTGTGGACACAACTAGACATTAGAGTGATTCACCTCACCCTAGTATTCCCAAAGTAGGAACATCTGAGAGATGTCAGACAAACTGCAGTCTAATAATGCCTGTTACTTTGTGCTGACTATAAACATTTCTTGAGTGAGTAGGTCAAATCTGGACATTGAACTTCACAAGATTTAAAGTTAGTTGAAGTGTGGCCCAGTCTATAGTCCTTATACAGACAATAAAGGTCCCTTTCTTATCCGAAAGTATTTCATTCAAGCTATTAAGAGGACCTGCTGGCTATATCTGAATCTGTCAAACATAATGTTGGTATTTACCTCTTTGACCTCGACTGAACCTCTTCATCAAGGGCTGGTACCATAGTGTCCCATGAACATATTATTTCACAAATCCATTCTGCACTTGTTCCCATTTTGTCAGGTTTCAGTTCAAAGGTTTTTGTTCTCTTTTTCAAAGCTGTCCAGGAAAGAGTGACCTAAGGCATTTGCATTTAATTAGGATGACCATTTTTTATTTGACTATGAAAACCTCAGTCAGTAGGGAGACAATGAAAAATAAGTTCACACTGAACTCATCATAGGAAAGACACCATATCTATACAGCATCTCAATGGACAGGTTAGAAAGTTACTGCAACTTTCAGTCAATCCCACAGGTCCACATAGCTTTGCTGCAGAACTTTATCTGACTCTCTGTGATATGTATGCATATACCATAAATCTGTATTTGAAAGTCAATGCAAGTAGATATAACTTGTAGTAGATACAATTCATTTCAGTACACACATAAAACTCAGGTTTTCATTATGCTCAGTAAGTTCATACATTGAAAAATAGGCTTTCGATTTTTTTATTTATTTAAACGCACAAAGAATTTTAAAATAATCCATATCTCTTTTCAGTTGTATAGGAACCAAAGAAACTATAATTAATTATATGGTTGTAAAAATCTTGTGATCTCTTCAGACTATGGTGTGCATGAAGTTGGATAGACATAGAGAAACAAAGAAAGAAAAAGAGAGTGAGCAAGCATAAAATATTGTAATTTTGTTCCTAATAAAAAAGCAACAGAAACAAACATAAATTAATGGACAGTCTTAATTCCAAGGACTTAAAGCACAGAAAGCCACATACAAGCACACTGAAAATAATTTGACAGTATATCAGATCTGTATTTGGGTTATAAGATTTCTCTCATATAATCCAACATAAAAAGAAGGATTCCATATAAAGACCCAGGGTAAGTAGGTGCAATGCCATCAAGGATCTTGAAACTAAAGAGTTGAGTTTGGAGTGATTATTAGATCTTTTTCACTTTTCTTTACCACATTATTTTGTTTTCTGTGTCCCATCTATCATTTTTAAATGGAAAAATATAGCTTGTAACGATTTATTATTATTTTTTATTTAGCAATGCACATTTGAAGGGCAGGATAATTAAGCTAAAAAGTACTTTTAATTTTCTTTATTCAAAACTTTCTCGGTATTTCCTCATTTTACTTTGTGCCTTAGTTATTTCCCTGTAAGGCTACTGCTAACCTGTTGCAAAGAGATGTATACCAGTCTGTCAAAATAAAAGCCTAAACTCAGAGAAGGCAGGGATTTAAGGTACTCCAGAGGTCACATCTGGGAAGCTGATACAGGATCCTACTAAAGAAGCCATATTTGTGAATCCCATTGTGATGCACATAAAGACACAGTTGTACCAGAACTGGTCCAGCATGCATTGGTCGTGCTTTAGCTTTCTTCCATCCTAAAGATCCCACAATTACAGGGGTGTTCCAATTGAAAACACACTGAATATGTGCTCCTTTCCCCTACAAATGATACATTTTGAGCTCATTGGCTCCTTTAGTCAGCTCAGTGTAATCTGGCTCTAGTATTAAATAAGCAATTTGGATATTGAACCCAAATGACAAATTTTGTTCAGTACTATGAAAGTCAGGCACTCCAACTTAGGACAAAGCAACTACTAAGTTTTACCTGTAGATCTAGTCTTCCATATTTAAGATAAATAGAACAACGAAGTCTTACAGATCATCAAAAGAGCCAAACAGAAATGGGCTCATGAAAGATGTTTCAAATCTCCTTGGAGATTGGCTGACGAGGCAATGCAAGAGCTCACGTGTGTATGTGCATTTAATTATCAGGCTGCACCAGTTTAAAACTCCACCTCAAGCAAATCCTATCACAACTGTGAACAAGAGCAAGGATGACTATGTTAAACATATTTGAATAAAGCTGCTGTCTCTCCCTGTTCCAAAGCTTCTCTTTTTACTCAGGGGTCTCTCATTCCTCTTAGTTTCTAATTTGCCATGGCTGCTACAGTTGATCGGCCTCTCTAGTCCAGATTACCTCTACTGTGGGAAGACCTCTCAAGAAACCCACTTTTCTACTGCCCAGTGCATTTGTATTAAACAATATAATGAGGTATATTGTAGTAAACAATATAACCAGAATAACAGAGTAATTGAGATGGCATTAGGAGAAAATCTTGCTTCAGTGCTCTTACATTTTAAACAGACAGGGTTATTTTTTTTATTCACTCCCTGAATTTCCAGAGCCTTCATTCCTTCATCTGATCGGCTGCGTAATTTACTTTAGCAGTGAAAAAAACCCCAACAACTGGGTGCTGCTTTGTTCACCTGATTGCCTTTTTCAATGTAAAATGAAACTAACCCACTGAAGACCTGTGGCAGAGAGAGGCAGGCAGAATGCAGAAATTTAAAAGCTGTCTTCATTTTTTCATTCTTCCACTGTAAAAACTAAGTAGTTCCCAGTTGTGTTTGTCAAGATAAAATAAAACTGACAAGGTGGCCGGGTGACAAAAATAAGGCCGTACATATGTGAAGACAAGGGTCATCAAAAAGAGAATTCAGAATCGACAGAAAAGTGATCATGGAATTAACAGGGTCTTATTCTCTTATATAAAATAAAAACAAAATACAAAAAAAAAACCCTTGCCTTACAAATATGTTGGACTAAAATGTATTTATTGTTTAATAAAACTCTCAAGACTAAAAATCAGAGTAAAAGGTTCTTCAATATCTTTTGTATTGCTAGTAGCAACTGTTTTCAAGATATGAACCTCAGGGCTTTATGAACTTTACAATAATGAAAAAGTTGGTACAGTCTAAGGGCAAATATAACTCTCATATTTCATTTTTTAAACTAGCAGGCAAACTAAATAGACTGTCTGTTATAATAAGGACAAGGCCATGCCCCAGGTATAGGCAAAATATGTTTGGACACATAGGGTGTCCAAACACACAGGTATAGGCAGATACAGCATCTTAGCATACAGAAAACAGCAAATACTCACCGTATGTCAGGTTTGGTTTGGCATCTGAGTCGGGGACTGTTGAGCAGAAGCAGCTGATGTCAGAATGTGAGGAATAGTGAAGACCAGCTGCCTAACAATTAAACTTAGCCTCCCACTTAAATTGTAAAATTAGCCAACCCATCCTAGAACCCTAGAATCCTAGAATCATCTAGGTTGGAAAATACCTTTAAGATCATCTAGTCTAGCCATCAATCTAACTCTGATAAGATAAAAAAAAAAAAAAAAAAAAAAAAAAAAAAAAAACAAAAAACAAAAAACAAAAAACAAAACAACCACCCATCACTAAACCATGCCACTAAGCACTATGTCAACCTATGTCTTTTGAATAACTCCAGGGATGGTACCTCAACCACTTCTCTGGGCAGCCCATTACAATGCTTAATAACCCTTTCAGTGTAAATATTTTTCCTGATACCCAATCTGAACCTATCCTTACACAACTTAAGGCCATTTTCTCTTGTTCTATCACTTGTTACTTGGGAGAAGATCCCAAGTGATCCCAAGATCCCTGCCTCTCTACACCCTCCTTTCAGGTAATTGTAGAGAGTGACAAGGTCTCCCCTCAGCCTCCTCTTCTCCAGACTGAACAACCCCAGCTCCCTCAGCCCCTCTTCATAAGACTTACTCTCCAGACCCCTCACTAGCTTCCTTGCTCTTCTCTGAACCTGATCCAGGACCTGAATGTCTTTTTTTGTGGTAGGGGGCCCAAACATTACTTGAGATGGGGCCTCACCACCAGTGCTGAGTAGAAGAGGACGATGACCTCTTGAACGCTACTCACCACACTGTTCCTGATACAGGCCAAAATGTTGTTGGCCCTTTTGGTCACCTGGGCACACTGCTGGCTCATGTTCAGCTGACAGCTGACCAACACTCCCAGGTACCTTTCTGCCAGGCAGTTCTCCAGCCACTCTTCCCCAAGCCTGTAACTCTGCGTGGGGTTGTTTTAGCAGGACCCAACACTTGACCTTATTGAACCTCATTCTCATTGGTCATCAATCCAGCCTGTCCAGATCTTTGCAAAGCCTTTCTACCCTCAAGCAGGTAAATACTCTCCCACCTAATTTGGTGTCATGTGCAAACTTGCTGAGGGTGGACTCGATTCCCTCATCCAGATCATTGATAAAGATATTAAAGAGAACCGGCCCCCATCCCGCAAAGCTCTTAGCCTAGAGTATTTCAAGAAGCAGGGTTGAGGCTTCTGCACCTATAAGAAGCCTGAGAGTTTGAAAGTGGGGCAAGTTACACTTACAAAAGTGTAATGCCTAATAGAAATTTACTTGATCCCACAACAGAAGCATGAGGCAAGCAAGGGTGCATTTGGTGGATTTTAACTGATGTTGTTGCAAAGGCTGCTTAAACCAAACCCTATAGCATAGAGTTTTCTTGGATGGAACAGTGTGGCAAGAAGTAACTCATGTGTCAAATGACTGGCACCAGAGATATGTAGGAAAGATGTTTTTCCTTTGCTTAAGATGTATCTAATGTTTTTATTGCTGTTATGTAAGAAAAGTTGTTATTTACTTCTTAGCTTTCTCTATCACTGTGTCTACTCTTCTGGGAACAAGCAGTAGGAAGTGATGTTGCCCCATGTTGCACATTGATCTCAAAAAGAACAACATCACATTAATTTCCAAAAGAAGTGTCTATCAAGACCTGTCAGGCCCAATTCTCCATCTGTCTTGAAAATTCTTTTAGCAACAAATTGCCAAAATGGACAAGACATGCAAAAAGAAGACCACCACATAATTACTTTATTCTTTCTGATATTGGCAGCAGTCACAGACTAAATTCTGCCCTTGTTGAAATTTTGGTCTGATTCAACATAATGCTTTCAGACTAGGACTAATTTCAATAACTTCAGAGATATCTGTACTATTGCCTTAGTTTTATGATTCTTAATTGCTTTAGTGAGTCAGGCAGTCAAGTGTTTTACCTCTCAAGATATTGCATATGGGAATACAGAATTTAAAAAAGCTAGTCCTTGAAAAGCAGAAAGATAATTTTCTTGGAACTTTAAACAGGGTTTTTTGGAGTTTTTTCATATCATTCTCTCCACAGTGGAGAGTATCACTGCTTTACCAGTTAAGTTCTGTTGTCTTGAAACATACAGCTATCCACTGATCCACACTGAAGATGTGGATTCAATCATTGTCACTGTTTGTCTGAAAAGGCATATTTTATCCATCTGCTAAGAGTTCTTGAAAAAAAAAAAAAAAAGTAGCAGCGTAAATACAAATTTTACAATAAAAGAATTTGTAGAAGACTTCTGTAAAGAATGTCCAGAATTTGCATTCTAGCAAGTATAAAGATAATGAGCAAGCATGAGAGCAGTGCAGAAGATAGGTATTTCTCATGAACAGATATGAATACTGAGGAACATATACCACCTGTTACGTCCTTGAGTAATGTACAATATCTAATTGAGCAATGTTTCTTTTTTGACATGGATGCTGCACTGTCCCTATTTAGCTTCATCAGGTTATGAGAATTAAATACATGTAAAATAAGTGCAGTAGTTTCCAATCCTCATTTCTTAACCTCTTGTAACACTCATTTAGATTCCAGTTGAAGAATTATCCATCAGTCATGAGAAGTAATAGGCTTATAAATTCATTAATTTTAGATAGACATTTTTTTGCTATCAAGTTAATAAACAGTTTTCAGTTAGCTTCCTGTCTTTTTTAAGCAGATAGGGAAAAGCTGGTTCCATTACATTTTGTCTCAATTTAATTCCTTGCAGTTACTAGAAGTGGAAAATGCAATTAAATGCACTTCTGAAACCTCTCCCTAGGGTACTGTTTACAACATTGCCTGCATTAAATAGTCCATGTAAGGTGACGCATCTGCTCTTCCATGCCCATGCTAGCCTTAAGAAATTTTTTTAGTCAAAGAACAGAAATAACTTCCCCCCAAACAAATAACAATAACAACAGCCCTCCCCACCTTTTATTATAAAAAGGTGTTCATGGAGAAGTGGTAATGTCATACATGGATTCCTGACAGGTTTACAAGCAGATCATTGTCAAATGAGCCTGAACTTTTGTTCTCCTGTTGTTTTTTTCCCTCCCATATTACCAAGATATTTGTAAACTTCCAGAAAACTTTAGTTGACCCCAAACGAATTTCATATGCTTGCAATTTTTCCAATCTGTTTATTCATTCTAAGCAACAAAAAGATAGCTGATAGCTATGTCATTAGACATGCCCTACATATGTTATCTCCTCATGCAAACTATGTCTAGATAAGCAAGGTGGGATATATCTGTATCCCCCTACATCTGTAGGCTTCTACATCCAAGGTCATCATCTAAGCTGCCTTTTTAGTTAGTGGGAAAAAAACAAGAATTTTTAATGATTGACTCATCTGACCTGTTCCAAGAGTTGTACCTTAGGAAAAGATGAAATACAGCTATTTGTTGAAGAGTTAGCCTCTTAAATTGTCCTGTGTTTATAACCATGCAGTTAAGGCTCCAAAATCACCAGTTATTTTTGAAAATCTTGGCCATCTAGTGTCAACTAGAAACTACATTTAAAAAAATTCTTATCCTTCTAGTGTCAACTAGAAAACACATTTGGCCTTCCATTGAGTTAAATATCAGTTGCTCAAATACCTTTTCTAACACTAGAGGAAGTGAAAAAGATCACGATAATAAAAGAATGCATGCCATTAATAATCTTTAAGAAAAAAAAAAACTCAATAGGAAAACATCACAAATGGTCTAGTGTATTGCTGTTCAATTTCTTAGAGAACCTTCATCAAAGGCTCTTAAAAAAGAAGAATCCTATTTTTTTTCTTAGTATAAGAAGTGTTCTTATGGACTGGCAAGTGGTCTGTAACAAGGAAACAAAGGACAGGAATACACATTCCATTTCCAGAATTATAGCATATATAAGCAACTTTACTCCAAACATGGCCTAGCATCTCTATAACCTGAAATAATCATAAATATTCTGGAAAAAAAAATAATAATTAGGTGTTAAAGTTGCAGATTTTTTTTTAAAATCAGCTATAAAATTTACACTGAAAAATCCAAGACTACCGCATAATACATAGGGAAGTAAGTAACAAAGTAACAATTGAAACTCTGCATCAGTGAGCTGAAAGTGCTTCACAGGGAAAAGTACAACAATAAAAACATGTTCAATTGCAAGATCTATGTTTGATATTACTAAGCAGAAAAGCATTACAGTGTCACAGTATATCACACACAAAAATACCAACCCAGTAGCCAAAAGTGAGGAAAAATTACAAAACATCAAGAATTATGAAAGAAGGAATTGGAAACAAAGTAGAAGGTTTGCTATTATTACCCTATTTTATGAATCTATGATATTTCTCTATCAATGAATACTGCATGAAATTCTTGCTCTCTCTCGGAAGCTTACAGATAGAGAAAATTGGAAAAGACACAGGTAATGGAGACAACATATTGGCAGAGGTTAGGAAGAGTAGGTGTCTTCTGCTAAGAAAAAAACAGTACAGAAGTGATCATTTAAATCATGCGTAGCAAGGAAAAACAACTAAAGAATGACTATTTATTGTCCCTCTCTATACAAAACTAGAAAAGCACCTACTCATATCATCATGCAGAGTTTGACACAAAACAGAAGTGACCTTTCACAGAGTGGACAATTAAGCTGTAGAACCCATTTTAGGAGAGAGTGATAGGAGCTGTAGTGCAAGAGCTTACCAAGCAAGAATAAATACATAAAGGAAGAAGCCAAAAGACTGCTTAAAACTGAATTTTGTTTTAGTCTCTAGTTTTATCTGGAAGGTATAAAAATACATTCAGGAAGACTATTTGCTCTTTCTTACGCATTTTTCCCAAACATCTCTAATGGCCATTACTGGAGACAAGATACTGGACTTCTCAGTTAGTACAGTCATTCTCATATCCTTAAAAATAAATATTTAAGACTTAAATGATATTTAACAATACTTAAGACTAACAGTGAAGAATGGATGTACTATTTAACAATTATACTCTCAGTCTCCTCGTCCAAAAGAAGTTTTCCCTCAGTCTGATTGGCTGACTACATTACTCCCAGAAAAAAAAAAAAAAAATTTGTACTGGACGAGGAAGTGCTTTCTTGAAAAATATGTATTTAGTCTAACATGTTAAAGCAAAATTTTCAACAACATTTCTTTAGTCCAATCTTAAAATGTTAGGGCAAATATGTTTTCCTGATTGCAGCTTGTTTTGTAGCCAAAAGTGGAATGAGGAAAAAAGTACAAAATATGAAATTGTTCATATTTTGTACAGCAGGTTTCAAATGTCAGTGACAAAAACTGAAAGGTGGATGTTTTATTTATACTGTGACAGCTTACTTTTCTGAATTTTCTGAATTGTAAGGCACTTCTAAAGGGTGCATATCACTGTCCCTGCTGTGTTGCACTCCCTCTAACACAAATTCAAAATAAATAATATGGTTTTTTAAATTTAAATGAGATCAAGTTGTAATCTTGTGAGATCTTATACTGGCTTCCAGGAAGAGAGCCTTGATTTTTTTTTTTCTTACTTTCTTTATCTATTTATTTACTTTTATGATACCAGAATACTCATTCCTGGTCTCCCAGACGTTTATTATCTGCTCCTATTTAGCCTTGATCCTTGTTTAGGTTAGGTTGCCAAGCAACTTGTATAGTCTACCTGATAGACTTTTTATAGATTCAGGGTCAGAGAGATATTTAATCCCTGACTGTTACAAGAGTGGATAAAAGCTATTACATTTATTTCTGAGGTATTTCATACCCTTTTGGAAGATGACAGAGAATTTTTGAAACAGTTTGAGAGAATGAAGCTTCTCAACTAGTAGTAGGTAAATACGAAATAAAGGAGAAATACTGTACATATTTTTTCCCTGAAGGGACCCATATGTGCAAAATTTCTGCATTTGAATAGCTGTGTAAAGCACATTTTTGCTCTCTTTTCTGGCTTATCATGTCCTTTGATCCATGAAATGTAACAGGGAGTTAGGAAGACTGTTCAGGAGGAAAGTTTCTGTGAACCCTTAAGTGTGTTTTCAGGTTTTTTTAGCCCAGACTTCCTATATGGGTGCGTCTGTTCAATGCTAAGAGAGAAGAAAAAATGACCTGATATGACAATGCCAATGAGTTTAAGGGATGTTTTTCTTCTCCTAAATTTCAAATGTCCTTTCTGTGTTATAAATTATTCCAATATTTTGCGAGAGGTTGGAACACATCCCTTCACAACAGTAAGTTAGTGCTGTATCATAAATTGGATGGGAAATGGCACCTCAAAAGACACCCCCACAAGGAAACGAAACTCTACCATTCTAAGCTATTGCAAACACAAAATTGGTAGGAGGTTTTCAGGAAAGATAACTTTGGGTGGGTAGAAAATTAAAGCATAGGAGGGTCATCAATCCTCCTGGCATTTGAGAAAAACCATGCAATATACAGTTCAATTCCATTCCAATTGTTCAGCTGTCTATATCATTAACCCTGCAGCCAAGAAAGTAAAAAAACCAGCAGTTCTAAGACTGCCATTCAATGCCATGAGGAATTCAGACTCATGTCCCTACAATTATCTCCACTGCTAACGATTTGGAAGAGGAATGTTTTTACAAGTTTGGGTTGCTAGGACTTGAAGGGAGGAGCACTGGCGGTCCTTAGCTTGTTTAGTTGGACAGGACCCAGTTTTGTTCTTTTGCTCACAACTCCTGCATCTACATTTGATGGGCTTGAGTTTAGCTTTTTTAAGCAGACTAAAAGTAGGCAGTTTATTTTGCTTCAGTTTTTGCGTATCATTGTGTACCTTTGGGGGTTCTTTGGTTTCCCTGTTTTTATTACAAGGTAAAACAGTGATAAGAGTGTGTTGACTGCGGTACAGAAAAAGGAAGCCTCTAACAGAGCTTTTTCTACAGAAAACATTCTTTGAATAAGGATTAGTTGACTCAATCTGTCAACATTTTAGCAAGTCAAAAAAAAAAAAAAAAAAAAAAGAGTAAAGAACATCTCATCATTCCTGTATAATAAGAGACAAGAGAGATTCGTTTGTTTGGGATTAGCAGATCCTGGATAGAAGACGTCTGCAGTTTGCAGTTGTCTGTTGAACATGAGATCGTACACTAATGATCTCACATACTATTTTGGAATTATTCCTACAAATAAGGTTATTCTAGGGATGTGTGCCAGATCATCACGCAGTTACTCTGTACAAATTATGCAAGCTGCTGTTAATGGGTGAATTCTTTGTATGGCTAACAGGAAATAATGAAAAGATTAGGGAGGAAGCAAGGGGGTAAAAAAACCACAAAAAAAAAAACCAAAAAAACAAAAAAAACCCCAACAAACAAAAAACAACAAACCACACCTTTCTTTCCTTGCTACATTTTGTGTGATGTGTGGACATTTCCTCCTGTCTCTGCCAGTATTAGCTTGCAGCCTGACTGTTAAGGCAGTTTACTGAAGCATGAAAGTGTCAGGCTTGAGACCATCTCTTTCCCCATTCCCATGGGACTATTGTAACCCCTTGGTACTTAAACTGAGGATAAATCAACCCTTTCTGGTGATATTTTAAAAGACTGTAGCAACTGCAAACACATTCTGTGTGGAACTCAATCTCATTCACCACCCAGCAGTCACTCCCAGAAAAGCCCCACAGAGCACTCAGGCAGAACGGGATCCGGTTTCTTAACTCCTGTCTTAGGCAGGAGTTCCAAATACAGATGGACTTATATAGTAGTTCCCTCCCCTGAATATTTTCATGTAAAAAGTGAGGTACCTCCATAATTAGCCAGAAGCTGAGCCAGATTTTGTGGGATCTGCAGTCTGTCTGAGTGCAGTTCTCTGAGTCAGAGTTTTAAAGTTTTGATTCACTGCAGCTAACATTGGCTGGCTCAGTTGTTGGCATTTATTTTCCACAATCAGTGGTGAAAGACAGGTAAGTCACTCCAGAAAAACAACTAATTTGATTCTAAATTAAACAGGATAAATTATTTTCTGGAAGCACTTACTTCCCTCCACTAGTTAGGAAGTAGGTCAATATATCTCAGTTTAGAAGCCTTGCTCTTGGATAACAAATTCATAGAGATAAGACCCACCCCAGAAAATTAAGTTCTTTGGACTGGAGTTGAGCCAGTAAAATGTATATTTTACCAGTATATTTCGTCAGGTACATAAACTTAATATGGACTTGCTAATTGTCACCATCTCAATATGCTGTGTTTTTTGAGGACTTCTTGCAGATTGACCTCACTCTAGTTTGTGAGCATCTAGTGCAGATCAAAAGTTTAAATCTGGGAATAAAGTCACAAAGCAAATTCCCATTGAATTTTTAGCCTAACTAAGTATAAAAAAAAAAAAAAAAAAAAAAAAAAAAAAAAAAAAAAAACTATGNAAAAAAAAAGATATTTTCACAATCTATTTAGAATTCACTTCTCTAGATATTTATATTTCTATTTCAAAAGTGTGTTAGAACATAAGCTTTTGAACAGATTCCATAGTTACTGAATGTAAATGTAAATATATGTAAATGTAAATATGTGAAATGTAAAAATGTGGAGAGGTTCACCAGTGTGAAAAAAAAGTGGTCTTTTCCACTCAGGTAATGGCAGGAGGTTGTACACCTGAGGGACATGCATAGTGGTACAGCTGGAGGTCCTAATTCAGTGTGTGCTACAGCTCCCTCCCCACCAAATCACTTTGGATTTCTTCTCTGTCACTGTCAGGCCACATGGAGGTTGTTGGAGAGAATAATGTTCATAAAATATTTCACCTCAAATAGCAAATACTTGTGCACAAAGGGCTTTATAACATGCCTGTGTGAATATGGGCATTTAGCTACAATTATTAAATATCATGAGGGATCTTTCAATTTTTAAGTACCTATTTAAATTCTACTTTTCATCTCTCTTCTTCTCTTGAATTTCCTAAAGCAATCTCCTTCCAGTTTCACCACCTTCTTTTCTTCGTTCTTTGTAAAGATCATCCTCTATACTTCTTTCTCTTCTGCTTTCAGTTCTGGCTCAAGCACTTTTACAAACTTCTGCTCTCCACAGAGGCTGCTAAACAGGCAGTATTATTGCCAGGTGGCAGAAAATTGAGGAAAGATGTGAAATGCACAGAATTCATTATTTTATACTGACTGTGATTTTCCAGGGATCTTGACTAAAACAGCTTCAGCTAACAAAAATGCAGAGATGACCCTTGCTGCTTTTTTTATAGAATTCTGGGGCTCTATAACATAATTTCTCAACTAAGCTATCACACACACCTTTAAAAATGCAAATAATTCTGTCTGCACAATACTCATGGGTATTAGAAGGATATAATTTGAGAATAAATCAGCTAATTTTCATTATCACTCTCAACTGCCCAGTATGGGTTGCAAGACATCAGAAACCTCTCCCCATCTAATGTCATTTTGAGGTAAGTAGTCATTGCAAGCAGCTGTTCTGCATTTATATTCTTGATATTGAAATTGTCTAACAGTGTAGCACTTAACTTGCACACTAAGACAAATTGGGGGGAGCAAGGAGTGGAGGAGAAAAGGGCCAAGAACTTTCCTCAAAGTCGGTATGAGTGAGGGTGAAAATACAAATATTTCCACACTTTGCAGTACCTGACTTTTGGGTGAGTTTATGGAATCTAACCTCATCTCTCACAGTGAATTTCATTCAGCCAGTGAAGGTCTATAAGGGGGATGCAATTTCACAGTTGATTTAAGTCAGCTTAAGAGCAAGTAGTCTCACCTCCCTGCCCTTGGTTATGTCTTCCCACCTTGTTTCTTATACCACAGCTAGCACCCATGAGACTACATTGTTCTGATCCAGTGACAAACTTCACACACACATACATAAATAGACTGATATCTTTGGAAGGAATAATCTTCAGCTGGATTAGCTGTTTTATCTGGCTGACCACATAAATACTAAGGCTTGCTTAATAAAAAGATCAAGAACAATGAAGCTGAAGGAAAGCCCCTTTGTCACAGGACAGAAGGGAACGTTGCACCCTCAGTTTTTCCATAAATATACAACAGTAATTACTGCCACTGCTGTGGCACAAGCTACTTCAATAATAACTCCTGTATGATCTTCTAGTACTGAGTCCTGTGTAGTATGCATCACACAGCTAAATTAGCAAACTATGGTTTAGAGCAAAATTGTGACACGGTGCTCTTTCTTCTTACTTGCCAGGTTCAGTAAAGCTCTTTGTCACTATTATTATCATATTTTTTGAGTAAAAGTGGAAGGTTTGTAATCAAAGAATCCACAAACAATTGAGAGCAAGGTAGAATTTTCCCTAAAGATCTTTTAGTTCAGAAAAAGGATTCCTATTCCATTAGTGTGCATTTAAGAAAATAAGAGAAAGATAAGAGGATCTTCAGATAAGAAGCATCTTAATGAAAGCAATTATTTATTTTTGTGAATGCAATTATTTTTTTGTGTGAATTTATGCCACATAAACACCAAAAGATAATTCAGTATATCATCAGTTATAAAGGTCTCTTTTTTTAGCACAAACAACTGAACTTCTTGTTCTTAGGAATGAGATTTTATACTTAGGAATAAATCCTAGCAGAAACACAAATGTACATGCTCATTGCAACTGATTCCATATATATAGCTGTGTTTATATATGCATATATATATAATATGTATATACAACACATGCATATGAGTTTTCAGTTCAATCAACTTAGCTAAAAGACAATGCCAAGCAGCTTTCAGGTCAAACATGGAGTTATTCCCAGACTGGGTCAGTTTCAAAACAGGATGAGAAGCAGGGTGTCTCTATTTCACTGTATTTCTTCATCTGTTAGTAAGTATCCCAATACTGGCCTATCTATAACCTTATCTTTTCTTTACAGAACATGCTGTAAGGTCTGTAATTTATTACAGTATTATTTTCTAGACACAGTAAGTTATATTAGTCATCCCATTCACCTGTGAAAGATCATTCAGAAGGTGAAAGACCTTAGAGATATGGCAAGCATTATTCTAACAAATGGTGATGAACAGCACAGTATAAATCATGTTTGTGGGCTGGATGAAATGTTCAGTGACGAGTCTAAACATCATATATCAGAAGGGAAATTTTGTGAAACACCAAACTTCTCTTCATAGGCAAAGTCTTTTCAGACAACCTTTTATGCCCAGTTTTGTAACCGTCTGATCTATTCTTGACCAAAGTAATGTCTAAGTGTTAACAAAATTTGTACTGGAAATTATTTGCATTTTTCTGTATATGTACTTTACAGTGTTGTTTCAAACCCTAATACTTCTGTTTTTTATTGTTTAGTAATTAAGAAAACAAAAATATGAACTAAAAATTTTGTATTAGTATGACAAACAGAGGAGTTCATTGTCGGTTTTGTCAGGGGTTCTTGTCACTTTAAGAAAAGACTTATTTTATAACAAAAATTATGCACATAGTATGAGCATTCGGTATTTATATATTATACTTATGAACATCCTATATTCACAATGTGATATATATATTAGATGAGATTTTTAATGTGAATGTACACTCTGGTGGAAATGTAACTCCACCAAAATCAACAACCAGTTCAGAAATGCATTTAGGGAGGTATTTAGTAACAGTGACTGATTAGTCTAGTCAAAATACACACTAAAGGTCACAGGGAGATTTGTCTGTAGCAGTTGTGTAGTTCCTGGTGCTATTGCCCCTATCCTGAATATTAGTTTGTAGACATGATTTTACTCCATGCCGTTTCTGCCATCATATGGAAAATTCCCAATTTCACACTAGCAAGTTAAAAAGTAAAAGTAAATTTTTCATAATTTTATCCATATGCTTTAGGCTGAAGTCAGAAGTGAATAACAGAGAGAAAAAAGGATTTTCTTGACTTAATATATTTATTTTGGTGCCAGGGCTAGATCAGATATTCTGTTTCATCATGTTCTGTGTAGAAACAACTAAAGCTATTTAACTTCTTAGTTGCATCTAAAGGATGTGCTACCTTAAAAGCCTTGATTGGTATATGCACTGTAAAATAATTTTATTTCTCTTTCAAAACTCCTAATTCTTTGATAGGAATTTGAAATTGAAAATATTTAGCTACAAAGCAGATTCTTGCTTTTAAATGTCCTCTTGAAGATTTACAGGGTAGGTAACTTGAAGCTGCATGCATTTTTTCGTGGGAAAAAACTATCTTACCTATGATGAAATAAAGTCACTTCTGTTTTAGCTTTGTGTTTAAAGAACTGGTTCCCAAGCATGAATTAGAGTTATTCCAGGTATAAGTGTGCTTCTCAATTAGTTTTCAAGTGATGTTAAAAAAAAAATACAATTAAAAGATATGAAATTTTTGTGTCTTCTGGGAACAACTCAATATTTTCCCCATACAATATTTCCCTTTATGAATAATGCAATTTTACCTGAGCTACAATTATTCCTCAATACATTACCATTTTTAAGTGGTAATGAAGATACTTCCTTTCTTAACTTTGGTGACATATATTGATGAAAAGTAGATTACAAAAGTGAGTGAGAAGGAAACTAAGAGGAACCATTCTGAAGAAAATTTTACTTCCTCACAAATCTGTGCGAGAAAAGCATAAACATTAGAACTAATGAACCCTGGTCTCCTGTGGTTTTCTCTCTCATGATTGATAATAGTTGATGCCTAAAAGTGCTAGCTCTGATGAAAACCCTTTCCTTAGCTGGGACATTTATAAGGGATCTGTTCCATCTCCTGATGTGGTCTAGACTCTCAGGTGTCTAATATGTGTGTTCATGCTCCCGATTTGCATTGCTGCCAGTTTGTCTATTTGTAGAAAACTTGATGTAATAAGCTTGCTTAAGACCTCTATTCCTTTGTTAAATTTGACTGAAAAGAGCTAATTTTCCAAGATCTTGAACCAGGGAGTAAGAAACTCTCTCTCATACATACTTAAACATGGACATAAACCTCATTTCCATGGGAAATCAGACAAGGAGTTCCTATTAATAAAATGTAGTTTTATAAGTTAGGTCCATTGCAAAATCCTGTGACCAAAGCATATGTTGAGAGTTGAAGAGGAATCTTTAAGAATTGTTTATATTGATTGAAAACTTAGTAACTCTCATTTCCATTTCTTGCAAATGGATCTCTACTGCACTGTTTTTCTTTTCCTGGAATCACGTACATTGGAGGATGAGGAGAGGCAGTCTAGAGGACATGCAGCTCTATTCACATCCACAATATCTGTAACAGTTGTTGAAACTTACTCATGTTTGTCGTTCATTCTCCTCCCATTCTTACGAGATCAAAGGGCTTTATTAGCTGCATTACCTTGCTGATGAACTTGTCAAGCTTATTATTTGCAAAGACTGACTGTGTACTTTTGCTTATCTTGCTTCTGTTTCTTGCAGAAAGCTTGGCATCATTTTGAAAAAACCCAGTAATAATACTTTATTAAAGTAAGACTTCTGCGTAGGGATTTGCTCTTAGAGGTTATTATGCTGTCATTCAATCACATCCCCATTTCATTTCATTTCATTTCATTTCATTTCATTTCATTTCATTTCATTAAAAAGTATTATAATAGAAGCAAATGTAAAATATATTCTACCTGTTTATAGTATTAGGCTGATACTTTTAAATCCTGAAGGCCTATTTCATGATCTGTGATATATACACTGCTAATTAACTTGATTCATCTGCTTTCAAAGGAATCCTCCCTCACTTGGGAGAGCTTTCACTATCCAACTTCGTAACACTAAAGTAAATTATTTCCTCGTTGTTCTGTTGTGCTTCAAGCATCCTAAACCCTGCTTCATTGCAGAACCTGGATTCAACGAATGTCCACTGTTTGAATGAGCTGAATCTTTTGTTCTTTTTTATCATTCACATACAGGCACAGAGGGGTCTCTCCCAATGAAGTAGGTTCTTCAATGCAGAGGTTTAGTTGAGATAACCCGTGCATTCAAGGCTGTGCCCTTTAGAGAAGTCCTTCAGACTGTTTAATGAAGCAAAGAACTGGGAAAGCACTTTGTTCTTGCAGCTTCTTATCCCATCTTCAAAACTGCAGTGTTTAACAACACACTAATGAATCCGGTTTATTGGATGGAAATACAGTACTCTTCATTACAGATGCTTTAACAAATAATATCAATTAACAGAATGTTACAGCAACTCAGGAGTGTGAGAAAATGACTTCCAATTACAAAACTGCACTTATGCAACTGTCTATTGGCTGTTGATAAGTGTGTTGAGATAACCTTTAAAGGGAAATTCTACACTGGAAAAGTGTCTGGGTTAAAATGGCAACTGTAAAGTGAACAGATTTCTTTTGCTGTGGTGAAATGCAAACAATGCAACACAAATAAATACAGATTACTTTTCAGATCCCAGACTGAATTTTCCAAGGATGTTATTTAGAAAGTATTTCTTTTCTCTTTACATTTGTTGTATAAATGCATACATACATTCATATATGTATATATAAGGAAATTACTGATTTATAATCATTTCAGATTCCCTTTATTTAATTTTTGCACTCCTTATTTAAAACTTCACTTTTAAGCTAAACTAACTAGAAACAACAACATCAATCTGAAAGGTTACAAATTTGGAGATTATTAAACTGGTACGGTCAAAACACTTTTGAAGTAAAGTAGCTTTGGCATGTATGAAACAGAGACATTCTGAATGCATTTGAAAATTCTAGCATGAGCAAGAAACACAAAACTTTCCAGGCAAATGTATCTTTTCTAAATGTTGTGAAGAAAAACTCTAGTAAAACCAAAATACAGCACATAGAGTTTATCCTATACACAACATATTAAGCACATAGTATTAGTAGCTGTTGATTATTTCACTTCAGAAGTTCATTCTGACCATATGTTTTTAGTAAAATGGATGTAGTTACATCAAGTGTATCATTTCCATGTCAGAGATACTACTTTTTTTTTCCACATTTAAAAAATAATAATTAAAAAATAAAGCCTGGAATGTCATTAAAAAATCTCTTTTCCATAGTGATTAATAGTACGGTATTTGTATCGATAAACCAGACTTTTGCTTCAATACTTGGCAATGCTTCCACTTGAGGATACTTTTAGGCATTTGTGTACCTATGCATGTATGTGTAACTGTGCATACACAGATTTTCTCAGCAGACGGCAGCAGCGTCTTCGCTGTCCCTGACTGTTGGTCAATTTGGCTATTACCCTGTTTTGCTCTTGCTATTTCAGTTCTTATCTACCACTGATATGCATGAAGATGGCTTTGAGGTGTTAATCAATAACTGTGAAATGATTACATGTATCCTTTTTTTTTTTTTTTTTTTTTTTTTTTTTTTTTTTTCCAAATGGAAATGCCATAACTTGGTTACCAGGAAGGAAACTTGCAGATTGTGATGGTATATCCAGAATAGCATCTTCTCTTTGATCATCAGAAATCTACAGAAAGTTTAAAATACAATTTATTTGAAGTGGCATTACTTTTTTGTAGAGTCAGTAACTAATTATCTAAAAAAATCCTTGTGTAGAATAGGCAGTTGTAATGCATATCCAAAGAAAGGATCACATTTTCATTTTTTGAGTATTAACAGGTGTTTGGATTAAATGATATCACATAGTAGTGAGTTCATTCTGCATGTTACTTATTAAAAATGAAAAAGTAAAAGTAACATTTTAAACATTATGCATTATAACAAAAATTTGCAAGCTTATATCTGAAATATAAAAAAATTATTTCAACTATTAAAAAAAAAAAAAAAGAATACTGACTAATGCTTTGAAAGAACAGTACCTGAAGAAGACAAAAGTACAGCACACTTCATTTCTTGGGTGTCTTCTGTCTGTAAAGTTTCTTTGTGGACTACCTATACAAGCTTGCCCCAAAGAGCAGACAAAATGCTAACTACCTAGAAAATCTCTAAAGAGCTCAAATGCTCTTTTCTTCCCCAGGATTGCTTCTGAGTCTTTCTTTATGAATGTTATATGAAGACAATGAGACTTTATTAGCTATCTTTTGAGTTTCTCAGTCTGCCATCATAAAATTTGTCCATG
This sequence comes from Pedionomus torquatus, assembly GCA_013398155.1. Lineage (NCBI taxonomy): Eukaryota > Metazoa > Chordata > Aves > Charadriiformes > Pedionomidae > Pedionomus > Pedionomus torquatus. The sequence goes on from VZRU01018529.1 coordinate 873,675, forward strand.
CCTAAATAGTTTGTCACTTTAAGAATCAAGTAAAGCAAAATCCTCTGTGCTTGGATGGAGATATTCCGCTTTAAAACTGCCCAGACTAGGGAAGGATTATTTCATATGGTTTTATTTTGAGACATGGGAATCATCTCAGTTCACATATGCAAAGTACCTTGTATTTGTAAAGGACAACTTTATGTCAGTAGAATTCTGTCTGTTTTTCTTTAAGTAACTGTGTTGTCCCCAGTGCTGAATTGTTACATCCCCACACATATACATTCTTTTCTATCAGTACTCTTAGGCCAGACAGATATTAAGCATTCATGAAATAACTCCCGTGAAATTTTGTTACCTGCCTGCCCTACCTTTATAGAGGACCATTAAAATTTCTTACCAGTACTCTTTAGCTTCCTGATATGTTAACCTTCACCCTGTTGAATAATAATAATTTGGTACCACTCTGTTTTCTACTTATCTGGCTTCTGATCTGTGACTGTTTTTTACTTCTAATCAAATAAGTACTTGCTTCCTCAAAAAAATCTCAGGGGAAACGTTGTCATCATCTTTATGAAGTCTAAATCAGTTATAAGTACTGTATTTTACATCAGTGTATCTGAATAATTTGTGTGCAGAAAAGTTTTAAGAAGCTAAAAAGCTGGTAATATACTCCCATTAATAATGACAAACAAAACAAAAATGAAAACTGTCAGCTGTTATCTCAGCACCAGTATAATGCCAACATGAGTTTTACTTTCCTGCTAAAGTATAAGTATACTCTTGAAAGTTGAAAGAGCATGAAGTAGATAAGGAGCTGTATTCTCATATTCCCCTCTTCCCTGGGTCTTTATGAAAATCTCTTCTCATTGTCTATGTCTATGTATCTATTTAGATTTATGACTGGCTTTAGGTGACTGTGAATCTTCTGCAAACTGTAAATGGTGAATGAACCCTTCCTGAGGAATATTTAATTTTAGATGATGTGCATAGAAGTTACTGTAGAATCTTGGTGAACTGTACACAATGACTGCGTAAAGATCAACTTAGTGTCATGGCATAAATGTTAGCTCACAAACCTGCACAGTTTTTTTTCTACTTTCAAGCATCCCAATAGTCAGATTTTTCTATCACTGAGTTACTGAAGATGTGAATCTTCTCACCAAACCTAATAAGCCTAAAATGTAGACCATTACTTCTGAAATAGTTATCCAGACTCAATTTGCAACTGATGGGAAAAAAAAAATAAAAAAGGCTATTTTGTATTATTCATCACATTTAAAAATAAATATTTAATACATGTAACATAAATGATGCCCTAAAAATATCTCTTCAATTTGTCTGGCTATGCTAGAGGCTCAGAAAACTAGCTTAGTTGTTGACAATTAAACAGTAGAATTCTAGTAATACAACAAATGAAATCCACACTGAAAGTCTTATAACATTGGAGAGTGGGTAGATCATTTCTTCTCTCCTTAGGGCAATTCTGAGAAAACAGAGACCTATATATAAGAAAATAAAGATTATTTTAGTTGAGGTGGATTTGGGTTCTGAAACAACCATCAAAAAAGTATTCAGTGACAGAATATGACATATGCATGTACTCAATTTTCTATTGATAATATAAAACAAAGTGAGAAAAAAAGAGTATTTCAGATAGCTTGTTGTTACATGATCTGCATTCTGTAAGTTATTATAGTTCCCAAATCTTTTCAGCTCTCAAATCATTACTCTTAGCGAAAGTGAGCTTTATTCAGCATACAGTAAATGCACATATTTGATCCTCAATCTGAGATAGTAATTCAGCAGTGTTCATTGTATGGAGATTGTTTCAGAGAAAAAGCACTGCACAGAGAACTAATGATATACACACAGGGCCAAAGGGCTAAGGCAGTTTGTACACTTGTACATCCAGTAATTCAATTAATTTCATATAGTCACCTGTTGTAACTCAGATTGGAGCTTTTAATATTTCTTTTTTCTTCTAATAATTGCTATCTTTATGCTTTAATTTTGTCTTAGTCTTTTTTCTATATGATAGTTTATGACTGTCAAGTTCTAGTGTACTTTTAAACACAATCAACTAGACAGTGAGCTGTGCAAAATGTCAGAGTATCAGAAATGTTCTTCCACCCTGATAATACTTCTTTGACTGATTTAGAGCTCAAACCTCACTAAAAGTCTGTAATCATGTCACCGAGTCATACCTTGAGCCTTCCTTCTTTTACCACTCCCAATAAAGTCAACAAGTAAAATCGCTGCAATATGTCTTATCATTAATTGTTTCATTTTCTTTTATTTTCTGGGCTTTTGTAGAGCTACAAAATGTTTCTCCCCAGGTAAGTATGTTGAGATATGCTTCACGCTGGCAGTTTGTCTGCCAAAAGGGAGGCACCTGATCCAAGATGGTAATCAAAGCTCCTCCTTTTTGCCAGTGGAGAGAGAAATTACTTCCCAAACGAGATTCATCTCTACTATCTTAGGCACTTATTACTGGATGGGCTAACTCTTTCACCTGGAAGTGCCTCTCTCCCTCTGTTGATGATGGAGTCTAGATGACTAGCTCAGACTGAAAACTAACATTGATTACATCCACTCCATATAATTATTTAAAACTGCTTGTTAAACAAAAGATACCTTGTTTGTTGATTTCTCATATCTTTTTCCTCCAGTTCTCCTTCACTGTTCCAAACTGATAGTCTAATTATTTACTTCCATATCTAAGTCCATCTCCATAACTGTACAATGCAACACTATGTAAGTAAGCTACGTTCAATGTTAGTAACATTAAAAATTTATAAAATAGGTATGTGAAAAACAATATTTTAAGCTAAAATATACATTCTAGCACTAATAATTTTTAACCACCTTCCATCCTATTTTACTTAGTTTTTAGTCAACAAATTTCCATCATCTTTTTCCTCATTTGAACATAAATGTTTAATAATCCAGAGCAAAGTTAAATTGCATTAAGGAACCAGTAACATAAATTTTCAGCAACCACCTTAGAAGTACAATGCTCAAAAATGTAATAGTGTTATATCACTTAAGAAAAAGTATTTGAGTTTTCAATTTTTCATGACATTTCACAATGCTGGTATTAAGTGATTGCTTCTAAAATATGTGTTTTGACAAAAGTAATTAAAGTGTGGACATTTTGAGTTATTCTGATATTTGAAACTAGAGATTGTCTGCATTATTACTTCTCATCCATCAATTGTTTCATTCACAGTGACCTTAAAGTTACTCCGGTGTAGCCACCTTGAAGGTGAATTCTAAAACTTTGATTAGCAGCTTGTGCCTTTTTTTTTTTTTTCTTGCTACTTTTTTGGCAGGTAAACACAGAGACATTACTCTTTCAGAGGTTGTTAGAAGAATCTGGCAGAGATTTGATTCTTTAATCAAAGGTAACATTCCTGAGGGGTAGAAAGGAAACAAATTAAGCAAATTTCTTTAGAAAACAATAACTAGATGCATTCTCGAGTAAAAAAATATTTTGGACTAACATAAAATCTGAGTGCTATGTCTAACTTTCGTCAGGTTATATTGTATGTTAATTGCCTGTTTTTATGTACTTTTCTGATCAAAATGTACTTTTCCATCAAAATATTGCTCAGATGCTAAGCATTTAACTATTACTTGGCATCAAAAATATGCAGAGGTCTCCTTTTCCTTTCTGCTCCAATGTCATAACCTTTTTTTCTTGTGTTCTGTTTATTTTTGCTTTTTTACGGGAATGTCTTCTAAAAATAAGTACATTTTGTATTTTTGTTCAGACATGCTAAGGATGTGAGCTGATTCATTCCTGTGGAAACTGACTTGATACTTGAGACTTTGCTCTAGAAATCTGACATTTTTTTCACCTGAGCTCTCAAACTAATCTCTTCCACCTTTATGTTCCTCTTGACCATACAGATTTTATCAGTTTTTGGTGAAGTCTGATCCAGAAAGGACTTTGAAGTTCAGAAACATTGATAGGACCTGTTACTTTTCTTTTATGGATGGAAAGTCCATGAAAAGTGTAAAATTCCTGTTAACAAATGGGTTAATGTTTTTTCCTTATTTTTCAATATGATGCAGTTTACACAGATGGTAAAAATTTTATCAGCTCAACTTGAAGGAATTAGAGGAGAGTTCATTTTGTCAGTCTGATGATTTGACTAGATGATCTGAGAGGTCCTTTCCAACCTCCACAATTCTGTAATTCTATGATGCACTCTTCGGTTTGGCCTTCCCTCCCCCTTCTTCCCAACAGTCTCTTCATACTTATTGGTGTATAATTTCCTCTGCTTGCAAGTCCTTGGAGGGGATGTTTTGATAGCATGGTCATTTTTGTTCAAATTTGGGTTTTAGAGGATGTGCTGTGAACCGTTAGTTTAAATGGAGATGTTTGCAGAGATATTCTGTATGAGAAAAGTACATTTAGCTCTCTGCTAGTACCAAAATCACTGCATTGAAATTTATGTCTCCTGTTTTTTACTGAAGGTGTTGTGAACTTTCTAGACCAATTGTGATGTCAGTATATACCATTTCAGATAAAATAGATCCCTTTATTAATATATATATATAACAAAAGGGAAAGTGTAATGAAACCCATATATTTTCACAATCCTACCTGAAATGTCATTGAAGATGAAATTTTGGGCAAACATGGAGAAGAAGAAATATAGCATGTCGTGAAAAAAATTTATTCTGTCTTTGTAAAGTCGTATATCAATGGGGTGAAAAACAGGTTTCCTTCTCAGGTAGCCCATGCATTAAACTGGAGTTTGTTTTATTTAAGCATTTTGAAACAGGATATATGATAATATAATTGAAAAGTCTGAAATTATGCATTTAAACTGAAAAGATAGTTTTCCCAAGACTGGAGTTACGTAACAGATTATGAGAAAAATCTATAGCATTTATATTTTAAAAACTCCTGCTCCTAGAGATTGTGTTTGAATTTCTTAACTTTGACAGCCTATGACCTTGAAAGACGCTTGTCTTATCCTCCATCACGATATTTCTGTTCCGCAAGTCCTCTTCTAAAATGATATGTTCTTTCTGAATGAAAAGTAATTCTAAGCACTTCACATCTTCAACAGAGATTTGGTATTTTGTCATTTCAGTATGTCACATTGTTAAACTACCTAATGCAATGGATCAAAATGATTCAACACTAGCATTGTGGCTTATATTTATTGTGATGTACAACACACTAAAGATAAACGGCAATTAAAACTCAGCCAATAGCTACCTTTATTGCTAATGATTACAAATATGAATATATGTCTTTGGTATCTCAGGATGGATTATCTGTATATTGTATCAGCAGAACAATGGGTGTAGGCAATGCAAATTCATTCAGGTTTGACAAGACTTATTAGTACAGCACCGTTCAAACCTATTGAAGTTTCTTCCAGGTGTCTTAATATATTATAGCCACTCTTTGCAAAGCAACCCTAAGTGTATCTGGGAGTCCAGAACTGGAAGAATTAGGAACAGCACACTTATCTCAAGAGAGCAAATGAAGGTGATGGGGCCAGACTCTTCTCAGTAGTAGCTTATGATGGAGCAAGAGGCAAACGATACACATTAAAGCACATGAAATTCAATCTGAACACAAGAAAATACACATTTGCTCTGTGTGTGGTCAAAAACAGGAACAGGTTGCTCAGAGTTATTGTGGAATCTGCATCCTTGGAGATATTCAAAGCCTGACTGGACATGTTCCTGGGCAACTTACTGTAGCTGACCGTGCTTGGGCAAGGGTGGTAAACTAGATGATTTCAAGAGGTTCCCTGTAACCTAAGCCATTCTGCATTTCTGTGATTCTGTGTAAATAATACAAAATGTGACAGTTCAGCAGAACATACATACACTAGTAAATAATCTGAGAGATGACAACACAACTGAGCTGGGCTAGTTCAAGTCAACAGTCATTCTTCAACTCCACCACTAGCACAAGTTCCAGATTCATAGAAAAGCAGTGCAGAGATCAGCAGACTCTTATTTTCTACACCTGTTTATAATAACTTCATTTTTCTCAGAAATCCTATCAAGGTGTTCCCAGTAAAGAGGATCTCTCAACCTTTCTGTTACCTCAATAAATGGAGAGCCAATTCTGAACGCATTAGATATATATTGACTCTGATTAATGACTAAGGATCTGGCAACTTGTAGGAAGATCTGTCATCTTTCTCTTCAGGTCATCTTTTTATGTCTGTATTCCATGGCAAGGCAATACTCAAAGCAAGGCCAGCTAACTGCCCTCTTTACCCTAGAGATCCGTGGTTTAGAATTCACATGTGTTCATCTGGTTCAGTACTTTTTTGAGAACTGCTAGCCAATTTAGCAATTAGACAGCAAGATATTCTCTACATTAATATAAAACTTTGTTTCATAGTACTTTCTTACTATATTTCTAAGGATGCGTAAGCTATTTCTAGACACATTCCTTAAGGCCCCTGGTGCTCTATAAGTCTGTGGCCTTGTCTGAAGTTTTTAGAATATATTTTAACATTTTAAATAAAATTTCTCAGGTATCTTCTCATATGCATTCTGATCAAACCTTCCAAAAATGTTAGTCTTTATGTACAATTTTTCAATATCCAGGGAGCAGAACTAATATTAAACAAGCAATTTGTGCTGTTCAATATTACTTTTGTGTGTGTGTGTTTACAATGTGCAATACCTATGCATTTTCTTTCTCTGCTAGCTTTTTATAAAATAAAACAAAAGAAAATAAATCCCATGCCCACTGAGCAAAGATGATTTTGAAAAATTATTTATTTATTTGTTTGTTTGTTTGTTTGTATGGATTTCTTTTAGTCAGAACTATATGCTGGCAGACATATTCACACCATAAATTGATGTCCTAAAACTGGGCTTGGGGAAGCCGCAGAAAAGTAAATAACTAATGAAGTATTTCTAAAAACTTTCTTTTTTTTTTCCTCTTTTTATCTCAAAATAGTTCATAACAACTTATTACCTTCACGTAAACTAGAATAGACTGAATAATTACTGTGAAGTACACTTTCCAGCTCTCTGACAAGCTCATCTACACTTTTGATTTCATAAGTGAGAGGACTGCTGACAACACCTGCTTTTACCTGACCACCCGTCAAGGCATGTGAGCAGAGGCACAGAGAGATGTTGCTGTGGAAATCTTCAGTGTCATGTCAGATTCAGACTGATTTGGGCAAATAGTTATATGTAAAACAGCCACAATGGTGGGAAAGATCTGGATGAAGGAGACATCATTTCTTCATTGATTCATCATGAGTGGCTTTGTACCTATGCCTCACCTGCAGGATGTAAAACCATTCCCTCTTTACATTGTCTTTCCAGAGAGAAGGGAACATGTTGAACAGATTCTCTGGTCCGGGTAAGCAGAATATCTCATAGGAAAAATATTTTGTAATGTAGATTTAGCTTCCTAACAAATGGTTGGAAACAGACTTCATTGTTACCTGGGTTGTAATGTCAAGGGGGTATGACTTTTTCATCTGTGCTTCTCCAGTCTTCCTTGAGATGCATTGCACTGCTTCTTCCATTGCTTCAAAGAGGCAATGTTTATTTAGGCTTTTCATTTTATGTTTCTCATAAACAAGGCATAATTATGTCCTAGTGTATTATTAGTGTTTTGGACTTTACTGGTATATTTTGAAGGTTCAAAACCTATTTGATTTTTTTATCATTCTGTGTATATCTAACTACATTATCACTATATAATTGGTCAGGACTGCAAGTAAATAAGGAATATAATTAAAGATAAAACAAAGAATTTGAATGGATATTTAGGACACATTCACAGTATCCTAAAAACAATCAAGTCTAATAAATAAATACTTAAAAAATAAGTTTATACATTTTATATTTATATATTAAAATAAGTCTAATGAAATAAACACTTCAAGCAAAAATGTTCAGGATGTTTAGTCTTTTTTGTTTTCTTTAGGAATCTGTTGTTTGATTGTTAAAATGTTTTAATGTTATAACTTGTGTTCACAATATTTATCTAAAAATAAATTTTTAAAACTTATAGTAACACTAGACTGTAACTTTTATTTATTTAGAAGCTTGTAATATCACAGGAATTATTCCTTTACATTGGTACAACTTACATAAAAAAGAGGTTACATTCCAGAAAATATTCTTCCTTTTGTTCATTTATGGCCTGATCTAATACACACATTAGTAGATGGGAGTTCTTCCAAGATGTACTGCCAAGAATCTCAAAAGAGAAAAATTCTAAATGAAAACAAAGCAAGTAATGTTAACAGGATGAAAACATGAAACAGCTTCTCAGGAAGGTTGATCGTTATTACATCTCTTGAAGTCTACAATTGTTAAAAGATTTTTCTCTTTCAGAGCATGCTACACAGTGCAATACAGAAGTAGCATGAGCAGAGATGGGCGAATAATGGTTCTTCTAGTCCAAGGTATCAGTAAGGGATATCCCAAGGGAAAAGAGTAGAAGTGAAAGACCTCTGGACTAGTCATTTGGAGGCCAACAGTTCATCCAAGATGAGGGAAAGCTAGACGTCTACTTGTGCTGAGTACAAGAGAAGCAGAGGTCTCCTGCTTCATTGCCTTATAAGCACCAGACTCCTCCATAGAAACATTATGCTAATATTCAAAGTGTGAACTGGTTGATTTCTTAAGTCAGAACTTGACACACAAGAATTTTCAGTTTCAACTAACTAATGTATAACCTTTTAATAGTAAAAATCTTTTTCATTCCTATGCTAGCATCTTAATAAGGTCTGTGATCAATAAGGCTCACTACTGAAACTTTGAGTTGAAGTCTACTTCAATTTCCCATGAGAGATCAAATATTTTGAATTATCAAAGTTATGGAAGCTCAGGTTATTTGTGAATTGATAAGCCTTTTACTTGTAGTTCAGCCTCTAAACTGGGATAAGGCAAAAGGTATAGAAAAAATATTAGTTGAATTTTTTGGTATATATCAAAATGAGATGTACATAAAAATGACTATATTTGCTTACTTGCATTTAATATCTTAAAGTCACAACATTGACTTTCACAGTAGAAATAGATACCGATTATAAAACTGGCTTAGATACCGATTATAAAACTGGCTTTATTGAATATACTGACTTACTGGTTGCAAAGTTCAAGCCCTTATTATAGTAATTCTGGTACAGCAAACAAAGGAAACATTTTGAGTCACAGGTTTGAGCGACTAATCATATAAAGCCTTATAATGTCAAGATGAAGACACTCTACATACAGTACTTCTCAGTGTTTTATTCTTCACTTTTTTATGTAATTCTACAGTTTTGGGGGTTTTAGTCGGAGTTATTTGGATACTATGTATCATATTTCAACCTCATTCTATTAGTAACACAAGATCCTCATTAGATTCTGGAAATGCTCCACCGAAAGGGTTCTGAATTGTCATCATCTACAAAAATTTTCTGAAACATTATGTTCTTTGGGCATCAACAGAATCAAAAAGATGCAAGGAAAGGATGAAGAAACTGAATTACATGAGTATGAAGACAGTGATCAACCAGAAACAGATATATGGTTTCAAATAGCAAGTAAGGCTGCTCAGTGTAAAATACTAACTCTGAGAGAGCTTGTTGAGAACAGTTTAGGACAGCCTGGTGTCAACCACCTATCTGTGACCTATGGAAATTCTTCTGACTCCATCATACTGCCAAGAAGTAATTCTAATTTCTTCCCATCCTCTTCCTTTACTTCCTCATTTTACAACACTGGTAATTAGTTTTGGCAGTAATAAGCATTGGTATATTGTTTTTGCAAGACAAGTTAGGGACTTCTTCATTGGCAAGCTGATCTTTTTCAGGCCAGAGAACATCATGTCTGTACATCAACAAATTTCATACCCCAATCCACCTGGTAATCAGTGCCCTCTGCAGCAAAGGAAAATAAAATTCATATTGCATAGCAATATGCATAGCCATGTGCAATCTTTTTCATTTATTAATGTCTTCATAGGCATGTTCTAAGAGGAGACACATAGAAGCACATATGCCTCAATTCTATATTAACTTAGCTACAGTTTTCTGAGCCAAGCAGTTTACCTCTAAGCCTTAGTGGTTTTATTTGTCAAAGGAAAGCTTTAAAATAGTAATTACAAGAGTAAGTACAGACAAACACAAACGCGTCCTAAAAAGCTAACTCAATCTTCCTCCATCAGAAGCAATTGGGAAGGCCTTGATGTTTCCTAGTGACTCTGGAAAATGAACTGCTACTCTATACTCTCCATTAAGCAAACTGAAAAAAGCTGTTGGACATTCCTAAATCCTTTCTTCAAGTCATCAGCAGATGCCTTATAAATTAAATTCATTATCTCTGAACATCTGAAAAATAGTTGTCAAGGTAGGCAACAATTTTCTTTGTGATACAGAAAAACAAGTGGTAAAAAATGTTTTAATTAACACCATCCCTTCTGCCAACTACAGGGCCCATCCATTCCACCTTTAACCACTAAAATGAGAAAACTTGAAATACTTATTGAAAAATGTCCCTGTGGTAAAGAAAGAATAGCTTGTCCTTGAAAGAGTTTACTGCAATACTTTTGAACTATATTCAGCGTGTCAGCAGTTTCTTTCTATACTCTCCCACTATACTTAGCCTCTCACAATCCTACCTGTGTGTACCCTCTTCTATTTTCAGCTCCTTAACACATCAAAAGAGGTCAGTCTGCCATCTAGAAATCCACTTTAGAAATGCAGCTGACTCCAGTTTTCTCATATAACCACTTTCCTTAGGATGACTGGGTCCACACATTCCACAGTTTACCAGATATAGGTCTCTCTAACGACCACAGTCTTAGGAAGTGGTAACAAGCAGATACGTATTTGTGCCCTGAAAAAGAACACAGAAAAAAACAAGTTTACTTTGTCAGCTGTCATTTCATCTGTGTGATTTTGCAAGATTCCTGAACTCTTTCACATTCTGAAAAAGTCTTTGACATTTCTAACAATCTTAGAGAGAAAAAAAAAAAAAAAGCTATTCTGTCTTCTGTCACACAAATTTCCTTGGCTCAAGCAAGCCCTGACAAACTCCATAGTTTAACAGCACATAAATACTTCTTAACTAAAATAATCAAATGTCTGATTCACCCCAAAAAATGTAGAAGAACCTCATTCTGAGGTTGGAATGTGTCAAAATATCACCTTTTCTGCTTTAAAGAAATGACAACATATAAACATGGGGTAGATGTTTGTCTGTTGGTGATAACAGCTAAATAATTGAAATCCTTATTATTAAAGTGAACACTCAACGCCACTGCTGAAAAATGTAAGTAAAAAGAGAACAACTTGCTGTACAATATAAATTGTAATACAAAGGGTCTCTTTAACATGTAGATTAGTGCAACCGACAGATCAGCTCATATCTTATGCTTACCATTACCCAGACCTAGACACCCTCTAGATACTAGAGAGTATTCTCGCTATCTCCTTGCCTACAAAACTAGCACATGAAACTTGGGTACAGATACTTGCTTTTCAGGTCCCACAGTTTATAGAGGTATGCAGTTTTGCTTCACACACCAATAACCCGCTGCCTCAGAAAAAAAAAAATACACTATGTTGATGGCAGCCAAAAAAATGTAAGTAGGCTTGCTAAGAATATAAGAAAAAGTTATGGACGTTAAGTTTATCAGTAGCTGTTAAAAACAATAAATGAAATGTAATCTGCCTTGGCAAGTTCCAGGAAACTGGGAGGTTTTAAGAGGAAAAGAATCACTCTACACCTGTTCTTACATTTTTTCCTTCAGCACAAGAAAGTGGAAAGTATTTGAGACAGGATGTTGGCTCGAATGGACTTTTGAATTGATGCATTAGAGAAGTTTATATGTTACCTACAAACCAGTTTTCAAATCCCCATAATAAATACCAGATGGCATAAAAAAAAAAAAAAAAAAAAAAAAAAAAAAAAGCTCTGGATCTTAATTCTTTCCCACCAGACAATGAAACACTATTTATAGAAGTCTACATCAGGATAGGAAGCATATTCAACTCTGCCCCATGTGAACCAAAGACTTGCCAGTTATCTGCCATTGTTTTTATCCCAGAGTCCAGAGATGTTTTCCATTTTTTCAAGTTTTCCTGCCCAAGGGTTACTCTTCTACTGGAGAGTCTGTCATGCTGATGACTTCTCACCTACATTAACTAAGATTTCCAATGTTGATTTCTTTTTGTTTGTCTGTTTTCTTTCCAATTTTTCTTTGATTTTATTGTAGTAGCTTCCTAAGTATTTGTGGTCAGGAATCCAGAAGTGGTCATGCTCCATCTGAAGCATGACACTTTCCTATTTCCCTCTACTTCTCACACTCCTAAACATGTCTTGTTGAGGTAAAGTCAGTCATCCCTCTACAGATAAGGTCTGTTTCACTCAAAATAGGGCCATCATTGTCTAATTAAAACTACAATGAATTTTCTGATGCTAAATTTTCTGTGATTGTGCTAAAGTCAAAGCTTTCTCACTCTTCCTTCTTCTTCTCCCACTTCCCAAATTTATTTTCTGACTCAATGTAAACCCTCCCCAAGTTCAAGGCATCCCAGGAACCAGATTCATAAGCTTGATTCCAAGTCCACTTGGTCCAAATGCTACATATAAATATTTATTTATTCATATCAAGGGTGTTCAATTAAATCTCTTTTTTTTCTGACTTCCTTCCCAAATCTGTAGCTATCTGAGAAGTAGGAGGAAATGGTACCTTGACATTCTTCATAGATGGAAGTAGAATCCAAGATGTAAGACTTAAAATACCAAGTTTTGCAAGTAACACCACAAACAATCTTTGTTTTTTCAAGACAGCACTCAGTAATTCAGATCTTCAGGTGGCATATGTGTGTGATTTCCTCAGAGAAGGAATGCGATTTCCTCAGAGATTACATTTGCCTTTATTCCACATTTGCTTATATTCAAAAAGTGAAAACATTTAGGTATGTATTCAAAGGAAACAGAATCTACCTTCTCTCCCCAGTATCCCTTATCCATCATTGTCTTATAGGAATTTAAACAAAGTTTCAACACAGGGAAAAGATAAAAGGGCACAAAATGCAATATTTAAACTAATACACAGTGCATTACTTAGTTACTTTTCTGCATATAGGAAGAATCTACATTTTGAGAGTTAACCAAGGTGAAGTTGCAGATCAAAATTTTTGTTTGAATAACATTTTAGTTAATAAATAGATGAGAATGAGTGGTGAGAATTAAAGAGAACCTGGAGGTTCTAAGTAACTGTTTTGTAATTCTACTGTGCTTAAAAACTAATAAAACAGACTTCTACATGGGCAGTGATCTTGAAGAAAGGCTGTTTGGCTTCAAAATATTATTAACACACATTTATAGATTTTTGTAAGTGCACATTATGCTGTTAAGCTTTTGAAAAACTGATATGAAAGGAATTTATTTTGTTAAAAATTAATGCATTTTGTGAACCACCTGTTCACACATTGAAAAAAAAATATTATGCAGCAATTGCCTTCAGAAATACAGGTCATATGGTCAGCCCCTGAATTAATTATCTGATCAAGACTGATTGGGGTGAGACCAAATAATTGCTCATTAGCATTCAGCACCACTGTCAGGCTCAATTTTGCATGCTACAGTGTATGCTGCCCTTTTTCATTTTACTCAGTCTCCTTTTTGGGTTACACCACATTGTTCTGCATGACTGGGAAATGAAATTGGAAACAGGAGAAGAGAAGTTTGGAAAATAAAACAGACATGACTTTATATAAAAAAATGTGTCTTGCACAGTTTTACTTATTGAACAATCAAACTGCTTACAAACTATTTCTATAAATCTGCCACATACCGATCTCTCTGGGAAGCCAATAGGATTTCTGGGCATAGAGAGTTTGCAGCATTATACATTAATTTGTTCAAATTCTTCAAAACTAGTGTTCTGTGTTTAAGAGATCCAGTTTGTAACTGGCTGAACTGTAAAGTATTATTTCCTCTTACCCTGTAGGCTTGTAACATTTTTTGCTTGAGCAGCTCAATATTGTATTTCAGTAGCTATGCCATTTAGCATTGCATGGTGCAGAATTCACATTCTTGAACATGTGAAAGAGGAACAGACAGCTCTAGCTGTCTATGGTTTTGGACACTGTAGTTCATAAAATCATAGAATCATAGAATGGTTAGAGTTGGAAGGGACCTTGAAGATCATCGAGTTCCAACCCCCCTGCCATGGACAGGGACACCTCCCACTAGACCACTTTGCTCAAAGCCCCATCCAGCCTGGCCTTAAATACTTCCAGGGATGGGGCTTCCACAACTTCTCTGGGCAACCTGTTCAACTGCCTCACCACCCTCACAGGAAAGAATTTTTTCCTAATATCCAACGAAAATGTCCCCTCTTGCAGTTTAAAACCATTACCCCTTGTCCTATCACTACACTTCCTGACAAAAAGTCCCTCTCCTGCTCTCCCCGTAGGCTCCCTTCAGATACTGGAAGGCTGCTAGAAGGTCTCCCAGGAGCCATGCTATACTACACTATAGTAAGCACAATGACTTACTGTGTTTCTTACTTAGAAGAGTGATAAACAGAATTTGTTTGAAGGTCCTGTATGTTACCTAGAAAATATACTATATTTAAGCTGCAATGTTCTCTAAACCTCTGTCCATAGGGCTGTGCCTAAGCTAGTAAATTGAGTACACACAGGACTACAGTCTCATGTCGAGGCCAAGTGAAGCAGAACAGCTGCATCCATGCTGTTAAACTACTTGCTCTTCAAAACAGTGTATCCTCACAGGGAATGTGCCATCAGGCACATTAAGCCTCTGTCCTATAACAGCTCCAAACCTTTGTCGGAGATTTGTTTAGGAGAATACTGGTTGGTATGGGTCACAACAATGCCAAAGGTCATTCAAAAAACTTAAAGATACATACAGTCAAATTCCAGAATTTGCAAATGTTACCTTGCACTAGCTCAATAATATAGACATAACTGTGTTTTCCTACAGTGAGGAACCAGAAAAATAGTAAGTATAGGTCAACTAAATTAACAGGAATAATGGTACAATTTTTCACTATCTGACTTCCAAAACAATCTTCTTTACCTATCAAAGTAACTTTGCAACAGTGTTCTGCACTCTGTAATCTATCACAACCTCATTATTTCTTTAAACTCTGATTGCAAAACATTATTTATTCACCTATAGATGCCAAAAGAACTTTTAGAAGGATCTTATTTACATGTTTGTGTTTTCAAAAGCAAAAAAAAAATCCTCTAGATCATAAAGTTCTTAAAATATCCCTTGCTTGATATGAAAGGTATCTTCCGGAGCAATTATCTCATTGACATTCATCTTGTAAAGGCATAATCCAAATCATCTGAATTCTCTGACACTGATTCACAAGTCAAATGATAAAATAAAATATTTTATTCTAGACAAGATTTGTTAAAGAATCTGGCTGAGTTTCTCCTCTGGGTAACCATCAATGGTCACAGGGATCCACTGCTAAATTCACCACATATTTCAAGCACCTGTACCTGAAAAGTACTTAAGCATTCCCCACTTTAGAGATTTTAGATGGCTAAGGACTGTTGTTTTAATACAAATGATGCTTCTGAAGAAATTTTGCCAGTCATCCTTATGTCTTTTGCTTCAATTTGCACTGTGGTATTAGAATCGTAGAATCACAGAATGGTTAGAGTTGGAAGGGACTTTAAAGATCATTGAGTTCCAACCCTCCTTCCATGAGCCAGGACACCTCCCACTGGACCACATTGCTCAAAGCCCCATCCAGCCTGGTCTTGAACACTTCCAGGGATGGGGCTTTCACAACTTCTCTGGGGAACCTGTTCCAGTGCCTCACCATCCTCACAGGAAAGAATTTCTTTATAGTGTCTAGTCTAAATCTCCCCTCTTCCAATTTAAAACCGTTACCTCTTGTCCTATCACTACACTCCCTGACAAAAAGTCCCTCTCCAGCTCTCCTGCAGGCTCCCTTCAGATACTGGAAGGCTGCTATAAGGTCTCCCTGGAGCCTTCTCTTCTCCAGGCTGAACAACTCTCAGCCTGTCCTCATAGGAGAGGTGCTCCAGCCCTCTGATTATTTTACTGGCTCTCGCTGGATCTGTTCCAACAGGTCCACATCCACACTGTGTTGAGGACTCCATTAGGGTACATGTACCAACCATATTGTTACCAGATGAAACTAATCTAGAAGTGGTACTTCAGGAACTCACTTAACAGCTTCCATCCAGTCAGTCTGTAATCACACTAGAGCTAGTCCAAAGAAGAAAAACCTGTTAAATATGTACTACAAGGACATCCAATTGTTTCAACTCAGTCTTCTCCTACTTACACAACATTACTTGCTATTAAGCATAGTCTTTCTTACCCTTTGATTATTTTCTCTTTTCAAGAGTGGAAACCTGTCTTCTAGTTATTTAGAATTTTACAAATAAGATAAGTCAGATTTCTCTGGCAGCTTAAATGCAGCTTTCCCAGGTTACTGTCAATGGGAGACAACATTGAATTTATAGCTTCATTTTTCATGAAGTACACAAACAACATAAGCAAACAGACCTGCACATATCAGAGTATATTTTACTTAAACATTCTCAGTACAATACAAGCCTTTGTGTATGATAACATAAAGTACACAAGCAAGATCAAAATACTAAAATCTGCTGGAGCTCCTCTGTCTCTTTTCTCTAGTCAGTCTGAAGCACTGTGCAGCTATGAAGTTCTCCCTTCTTTAAGGAATCATGAGCTTCCACTTTGCTTTCCTCCACAACACGGTCTTTCTGCATCAGTTGTCTGCTCTGTTCTTGCATGTAAATCAGTTTCTTTTAGTTTTGCTACAGAAGTCTGCTGATCTACTGCAAAATTCTATCATGTCTTATGTGTACCCATAAGCCTCTCAGTGTTTATATCTCTCTCCTAGATTTTTTATGGCTCCAGTGGATTTTAATAACTTTCTATTTCTTTGTAATTTTGCAGGAAAACTTTATTTGCAGAGATCACAGCTGAAAAGTACATGCAGAGTCCTGTATTGATCATTATAGACTGCCCAGCACCTTAGCTGATGTCTCATTCTTCCCAGCTCTGGATGGGGTTAATAAGGTAGACTCCTGCAGAGTCTGTCTCAAAGTCAGACAAGTAGAATTGCAGTGCCCGTGGGCTGGCTGGAGCTACAGAGCCCAAAATCCATTGCAAAACATTCAAGCTCTAAGTTCTAATTTTGCAGTAGAAAGTCTGGAAGTGCTGGCACTTCTCACCTAAACTGAATTTCATGTGTCTTCCAGAAACCCTGCTGGTTTATGGGGCGTCATTTTTAATAATGAGCCCAGGAAATTCCAGAGTAGAAGAATACTAATGCAGCACCAACATCTCTGGAATTGCCTGACCAGCTAGAGCTCAGTCATTCTGGCAGCACCCCAGTTCAAGTACTGGAGGGGAAAAAAAATCCACTTAAACTTAACTGATACAAATTAAGACAAGATGTATTAATAATAGCTGTCAACATAACTTTAAGAAAAATGGACTGTGAGTCCTGGTATCAGTTTTTAGTGAGATTAAAAGTTTGAGACATGAAGTTATATGAATGCATGCAATATACTTAGTTTTGTAAAATATTTTACACAGTCTGACATATTGTACTTTATAAAATAACCTGACTAAAAGCAGTGATATGTAAGTCAACTAAATAATATTTATCATAAAGTAGCTAGCAATAGTAAGCCATCATGAAATCAGGAAGGTTTTATATTACACATGCACCTGGTAGCAAACTTCATGCTTGTCAGCATTTTATTCAGTAGCTTTAGCAGTTTACATCATTTACTTTTCTTCCTGTGAACTATGAGTATGATTCAGAAACATATGCTGAGTTAAAGAGCATGAGAAGTCTCATCAAACCCAATTGGTTTCCCAATGATAAACTAAAGGACATAAAATTTAAACTGCTCAAATGCCTAGAAGTAAATGCATGACTAAGAGTTTTGCAGAACTGGAGGTCTGCATATTTTTATCTTGGAGCATTTGTATGTGAATGCCATGAATAAGACGTTCTGACTAATCATGTTATTCTTTGATAATTTATTACAGCCTTACTGTTAGCTGAATATCTCCTTCCCCTTGACAAGTCTCCTGGGAAACTGAGATGAAGTTAGTCTTTTATGATTATTTCAAGTTTATCTTTCCAAATGCTTTTATTACAGTGATTTTGGAAGCAAGTATATTGAGGCAGAGATATTACAGAACTGTTGGACAAAATGGTATTGTCAAATACCATGTAAGTGAATTTAGGTCTTATCAAAAATATCTCAGAGATCATTTAGGACTAAATAAAAAGAAGTAAATCAGTTCTTGAGCCCTAAGGCACCTTTCAATAGTAATAGTAATAAATCAGAATGATAGCCTAAAACAGCCACTGATTTTTCCTCTTAGTCAAATAAGATCAGAACCAAGCCATCATTCTAGCAGAAAAAAAGCAAAATTTAATTAGCTTATCTAACAGTGTCATTTAGTGAATCAAAAGCTTTGAAAGGTCAATGAATTTTGCCCTTATCATCTCATTATCTTCCATCACTAACAAGATATCATTAAGCAACTTCATGAGAGCAGTTAATGTAGCAACAGCCAGCAGCACGGCTATAATTTAAAGGGAAATTCCGGGCTGTTTTTAAATATCAATTTTTATTACATTTTTCATTCACAGACATCTCCTAAGGGCCATTGGAAGAAGGAAAACAAATACAGTCTTTTCACATTATTTCCATGTTTGTTTTTATTTCTGAAAAAGCCATTATATTGGCTTGCATATTCTTGCTTCTGCAAGAATATACAAAATAGAGCTAAAATGCATCATTCTAACACCACTAACATGAGTACAACAATATCCAACACTATTAGCAAAATCATTTTATAGGTCCTTGTCCTAGCCTTGCAGAAGCAAGCTCACCTCCAAGTACACATTTCCTTCCCATACAGCACCACACGATCTGTTCTATAAAAGGCACTGGTGAGAACAGCTGGGTTCGAGAAACAACTACTGTACACACCAAAGGTTATTTCACCCGTCTGCTTTAGCGCACACATACACAAAAAAACAGTTGAACAAGTGCATCTGAGAGGGCAGCAACCTGTAGTGAGCCAAAGACTGTGGTAGGAACCTCTCACTACAGA
The DNA here is from genome assembly GCA_013398155.1 of Pedionomus torquatus. Lineage (NCBI taxonomy): Eukaryota > Metazoa > Chordata > Aves > Charadriiformes > Pedionomidae > Pedionomus > Pedionomus torquatus. The sequence continues at coordinate 892,797 of VZRU01018529.1, forward strand.
TTTGCCTTCAGAGCAATTCTAATGAAGAACTGCACCCTGGAAAGTAATTTTGTGGAAATACACTGAGCACCGCTGCGAGGCAAATAGTTGCACGTTAGTTAAAATAATTTGTTTACATTCCCTAAAATCAATGGAAATTTAAGATCTTCTCTTCTAAAAGCACAGAGGGAAGGGAAATAAAATAACTTGCTGAGGTTATCTTCATCAGATTGTGATCATTTTAACATAAGTCAGATCTGAATCCTAAACTACCTACTGCTGTCCCACTGAGAGGCTGTCACAGTTTCTGAAAATACATGCTTTCAGCTGAAATACCCCATATGCTCTCAGCTGAGATGATTACTTCCCCCCCTCTCCTTTATTTATTGGACCTATCTGGTTTAAATTGATTTTGCTATCTTTTTGTTCATAGAAAGCTTAAAAAAGGGCTAAGGGAATTCACATATCTTACACTATGCCGCAGCAGAGTTTATATGGCAATCCTTCATTGTGAAAGGATGCAGGCTTTACAAAATCAGAAGTCTTAGCTACAATGGAAGTTATCTCTTAAAAAAACAAGATCAGCAGTTTTTAGACTAGATAAGAACTTCTCAGATAGGAAAACACATACCCTGGCTGATAGCAGCAAATGTCTGAGTCTCTGAGACAGGTGATGAGGCAGGGAAGGGTGAGTAAACTTGGCTCCTGATCCAATTCCCTGCTGTTGCTGCCACGGCCATCTCTTCTCACTTCCCATGCCCATTCCCCATGCAGATTTTTCCTCTTAAGCAGCCTTTCACACCCCCACCATCCCCCCAAAAAATGAGAACCATGCCTGTTTCTGCAGGTGTGGGAGCAAGTGGCTTTCTTGCTGGCTTTGTGCTCTAGCAACCACTGCTGCTTCACCATCTGCTGCTCCTCTTTCCTGTCTCCAAGCAGCTGTAAGTAAAGCCACTGCATTCAGTTCACATTCCAAGTTTTTCTTAGCAACCACTAAGGCTGAAAAAGAAAATCTTTTAATGAAAACTGAGGTTCTGCAGTCACTGTATCAGTACAAGATGTATGCCTATTGACATGAATTGGATCCATCCAAGAGCCTATCTAAACCATGGTTGAGGTGAACTGAGCAAGAGGAAATACAACTGATCAGGAATTTTCTAGCAAAGTAGATTTTTTTTGTTGTTGTTGTTGAGAAATGTTGATTTGCTGAAACTGAAAGGCTTTTACAGGGAGGGAAGCAGCCAGCTCACTGCAGCTATGTCCCAGCTGGGAATCTAAACAACATAAGAGCCTTGGATTCAGTCCTTTTGCAACCTAACAGCCTGGGAGATGTGGTGCTCTGAACCACTCTTCAGTCCATCAGTTTCCCACCCCAACCACCTATCATCACAATACTACCAGGAACAGGCAAGAATGTAAGCTATGGGGGTTTATTAGGTGAGATTTAGCCATTTTATTACTTACAGGCCAGAAATAGCTGAATGCCACTGGGTTACAATAAGAACTTTTCTAATAGTTAAACATTAAAAGGTTAATCTTAAGACTACAAATCCATAGGGTCTGGATTGATAACTTTAGGAATTTTAATAGTGGAAATTGTGTGAGAAAGTCCGTTTAAAAGTATTTATTACCAGTATGTGTAAAAGAAGTGCAATATGTTTTTTTCATGAATGTTTTCACCATCTCTGCCACTCAAAATACAATAGTATCTGTGTTCGTAGAGTATAGGTCCACACTTTCAAGCCAGAACATACATTTTTGCCTGTGTCATTTTGTGCCTGATCTCACAAATTATAGAAGCAAAAGCTGAAAGTCCATTTTACTAGAATTAATCTAAAATGCCACTTGAACACGTGACTTTGTTTACATAAGCAATTGGTAATGCAGAAAAAGAAAGAAATTAAAAAACATTGAATAAAAGAATAAAAGACTCTAGAAGAACCTGTAAAACAGAGATCTCTCAAATGTGTGAGTTCTTCTCTTTGGACAAAACAGCTTAAAAGATTTGTATCTATAATTTACCAATTAGCGCTCACCGAATATACATTAATGGAATAAACCATAGCAGCCCCAAAGGAAGTGTAATGATCAATTGTGGCAATAATCCACAAATTAAGGATCCCTAATAGTATGCATTCACTTGATAGACTGCAAGGGTTTTGAAAGAATGTTGCATTCTATCATGCCAATGATCCATGGATTAAGGGCTCACATTTATATAGCACACTGTAATGGCTTTGACGGAGCCATTAGGGTCTATCATGTCAATGATCCATGAATAATGAGAGTTGTTGGAGAAGTATCTTTCAGTCCATGCTGCAGTGCTTCAAGGATGTAACAACGTGGCTTAAGGGTTTAACAAGTGTAGTGTACTTTATGTAGCACTTCTTGCACTTGCATTTACACAATGAACAAGCACGGTATAGTAAGCATATAAAGGCAAAAGGAAGAAGTGTTGCTTCAAGGGGAAAATAATGTTTTATTTTCCTTCAGTGCCTGAGATCAATTTCTGGCAGCAATAATCCTTTACTCCCTGCTTGGTGTTAATTCACATGGTTTTCATAATATCACTATAATCAAAAGCATGTAGGCTACAGGCAGCCTTTGCAAGCATGATAGTAATCAAGGATGTCATCGAGGTGGAATCAACAGAGTTCTGAGGGGTTAGGTATTCCCCTAATAATGACTTAAACAGGGACTTTTTGGTGTTATGTGAACTCTTTTATATTTTAGTTGGAAATATTCTGGTAGCACTTGATGGTCACAGGGGTATGCATGATGGTAGGTGTGACAAGCTTTCTGACCGAGTCTTCCTCAAAATATCATGTCTGCGCAAAGATTTAAAAGTCATAATCAGCTTTAAAATAAATCTTGACCAAATTGACCAAATCTTGACCAAAAAAACCTTGAGTTCTTCTGGCAGTTGTCCAAATCTTGGAAAAATTCCAAGTCCATAATCTTGAGCATGGTTGAAGGAATGTGTGAAAATAGTACTTTATACATTAAGAATATTTTGTCAAAATGTCTATGGTTCATTACACAGTTTATAAAAATGCTCGTCTTGAGATTCTTCAATCCACCCCAAGCTGCAATTAACTTCCTTAGCAATTACTTCCTCCTGCTCAAGACAAAGTAAAGTTTTGGCCCTGAGAACATGCAAAGAGGGAGCAGGGATTAATGTCCTGCCCATAGATGGCTTGGCAATATCATCCTGCTGTCATATTTCTCAGTGACTGCCTGTCTGAATGCCTGTGAATACTCTTGGGAACAAAGGGACACCTTTTCTGCAGGATATAAGTTGGGGGAGGAAAGGAGACAGGAGGAAGGAGCTGTGTGCAGCATTCCCATCCCAGCTTGTTGCCACATCCAACTCTTCTGGCAGGAAGGGAAGCAGAGGAAACATTTCCTGCTGTGGCTAATGCCTTTACAGGCTACTGCAGTCTGGCTGCAGTCATGTACAGACAACTGCAGCCCATTGGATATCAATGCTGGGAGCCAGCCACTGCAGCTGCTGAGTTTGGACCAGATCTGAAGGTAACTTCTTCAGACAGTGTATAAGGAAATTTGAGCAGAGATCAAACAAGATGTAATGCGAGTGTTGGCAAATTCTCCAGCACAGCATGTAGTGACTTCTAAGTCACAGAGTCTTAGTTCAAGCTCCATTCAGACCAGTGGAAATCCTCCTGTTCCCATCAGAGGTTGCTTTTTTTTCCAGATGGAAAGTTATAGTTACAGCTCCAGAAGAGCTCAGTCTCTCTTTTATAGTCAGGAGTGGGAAACAGGAGATAACTTCAGCCAGTCTTTCTGGTGGACATCCCATGTATCCTCTGCCAAAAGTTGCAAAAAAACCAAAATTATACCTCTGGCTAGCCAGCTGCCTCACTCTTCTCCTTCATCTTTGTAGCTTGATTTCTCACTCCCTCCAGAGCAGATGGACAAGATGCAGTGGTATCGCTATATGCTCTAAAGCTAATGAACTGCACACAGACCTGAGAATTTGGCCAGGTGACAGGATTTGCTTTCCCTCCACCCCAGAACACACCTCTTTTTTTTTCTTTCATTCTTCTTCAGTTTTGAATGGAAATGCATTACAGCCAATGTCTTGAAATGCTGCTAAAATAAGCCCTACTTAAATTAATTCAGATTCAAAGCATAAGAATGTTTATGGGTTAAAAAAAAAAAAAAAAAAAAAAAAAAAACAAAACAAAAAAAGACTTAAATAACTTCCCAGTATTTATAATTTGGTTTTGTTATCTTTTCACATATTCATTTCTCTTTCTTCGAATTACTTCTGCTGAAATAGCACTACTTTTTCAGTCCTTGTCTGCTTTACCAGTTTAAACTTAAGTAATGTCACAGCGCTGAATGTATGCTGCTACAAATTGTTTCCATGGTTAAGACTATGAAGTCTTAAATATAGGATTGTGAATTCATTGCACTACCAAGCTGAGATGTGGGATAATAAGGGAGAACATTCCTTAGACACCAATATCTTCAGCAATCTCTAGTGCAACATAGAATTTTAGAAGAAGAAAATGTTTTTTTGTGCAGGCATTCTGTTTCCAAAGAAACCTAATGGATATCTATAATTGCAGAACATATGATTTGCTGAAAACCTTGAAAACGATAGTGATCTTTGGCTACTACCATTAGCAGGAGGATACAACCCAAAAGGTTACAGGGGATGTGCATAAAATGTAATTTCAAATATGGTAAATGTAAAGGAAGAGAGAGTTCAGAGAAAGACCATCTGTCACCTGGCCTCCTGGTTCAAGGCTAGAATCTAGAACCAGTGACAGAGCTGGGCGCTTTAAAAAACATGGGCTGGAATATGTTTTTAGGTTCCAAGGCCACTAGATGGGATGCTTGAAGGTTGTATCAGGTGTGCAGACTTCCTAGTAACTTTAGAAGAAAATTCAAAGTTCACCTGAGCACCTAAAATGAAAGTACAGCTGGATGAAATATAGAAACACTCCACAGAGGAGAAAATTATTCCCAATTACCAAATCCTTATAACTAGTCTGGAATTGGACTTCATACATTTTCTGTAGATGGACACAGTATCGATTCAAGGTAGGGAATCACTTTTTTGTTCTCGTGGGTTAAAGAGGCAATGTTGGGTCAAAATTTTTTTGACACTGAAAAGGAGTTGAAACCTGGTTTCCTACAGGTTGGATCAGTGTACTGTGCTGCTGTGGAAAAGTTAAAAGGGGCATGAAATATTTCCTGTGAATAACCTGCTCCTGCGGTCACGCTCAGAGCATGACAAATGAATCAAGGGATTTAGATAGAGAAACAGTTTCCGGATCTCAACTAAGCTTAGTCAACAGGATATTTGAACTAACATTTTGTATGCTTGACTACAGGATTGTATGTGTCTAGAAGATTTAAGGTCCAAAGATTCTTATCTAGGGAGACTAGAGAGCAAAACACCTGAGGAATCATTCATTTGGATACAGATATGTTGGTATTTCACAAGAGTGCAAACCGAATCAATCCCTGGTTCCTCTTCAACATTCCATCTTTCCAGTTCTTTTTTTTTTTCAGAAAATAACGATACAAACACATTCTTCTTTATTAAGTAGAAGATCTTGAAAATCATGCCAAGTGGAAAAATAAGTTCAACTGCTCACAAGCCAAAAACTAAAAACAATAACAAAAAATGGGGCAAAAGATATCTTACAAGTAATACAAAGGAAAAGAACATTCTAAAGATACAGCAAGATGTTGTTCATTATTATTTTTAATGAATGAGAAAATGCTGGTGAAAATAGAAATATTTGTTTTAGTTTTATAGATCTGCTAGTCTATCTACTTATTGAGGGTTATTTTTAATCTATTTTAAAGGGTTTCATTTTACATAACTGCAATTCCACATTAATATCCGAATAGCTTATGAACATATACTATACTAACAACTTATTCCAGTTACGGTTTTCACAGAAATAACATAAAATACCTGTACACATTATTGTGAAAGAACAGGGTTACGTGAACCAGTGAACAGTATGTCACACTGGTAGATTCATGGCGATCAAAGCATGGAACAGGTCATTCACATCACACTTCCCCAGCCTTGTAACTCCCTGACATGCAGTTCTGAGGTCTGGCAGCAGAATCTGACAAAGAATGTGTACCTGAGTCTGTATGTGGTGCAGGTAAGAGTAGAAGTTGTTCTTGGTCAAAGCATTCTATCCTGTTCCTCACCTCTGAAGTTTTATTGTATTACCTGCAATTGCTATGGGAAACTAAAAGTAAAAGAGAGTGTAAATTTGAGATGAGTTGTTTGTAGATGAAAAACATACAATGCACAGACCATTGAATTACCTTTTACTTTTCAATGGGAAATTTAAGATTTTATTTATATTAAAAGGAAAAAGTGACGCTACCCAACTCTCCACAAAAAGTGAGGAGGCAATTCATGCCCAGGCTCACTGTTGAGAGATTTGAGGCTATGTCGTGGTTCAACTCCAGTCAGCAGCTAGAATCACACAGCACTCCCCCCAGTTTGGATGGTAGAGGGAATCAGAAGGGTACAAGTGAGAAAAAAAACTTGTGGGTTGAGATAAAGACAGCTTACTAGGTAGAAGAAAAGCTGCGCACGCAAGCAAAGAAGAACAAGAAATCTGTTTGCCACTTCCTATCAGTAGGCAAGTGTTCAGCCACCTCCAAGAAAGCAAGGCTCCAGCATGTGTAATGGTTACTTGCCAAGACAAACACCATCACTCCAAATGTGCCCCCTCGTTCCTTCTTCTTCCCCCATCTTTGTATCCTGAGCATGAAGTCATACGGTATAGGAAAATAAAAGGCCTTGACTGCTTATGAACTACTTAAAAACACCAGTGTGCTATGAAAGGTATTTCTCATTCCAAATCCAAAATATATACCAGTTGCTAATAAAAAAGTTAATTCTATCCCAGCTGAAAACCACAATAGGCAAACAGTCATTTTCCGGTTGAATAAAAATAAAGAGTTACAAAGGCACAGTTGAGAAAGAGGATACATTTCTTTCTTGGGAGATTCATCACCAAAAGGTGGCCTCTGGGTAGCAGCTATATGTAATGAGAGTTTCGTTTGCTGCAGTTTGAGATTCTTCTCTCTTGTCTTTTCTCTGTGGACCTCTGAAACTGGCTGTTTCTTCTCTATAATCCTCCTTCGGGTAGTGGAAGATTGCGATTTGATCTCTTTTGCTTCTGTAATCCAGGTTAGGCAAAACTCATTCCTTCAGCTTCTCTTGCATGTTTTGTGGTCTGACACCCTAACTGACCATAAATGTGCCTTCACCAGACTCTGCCCCGTTTGTTGATATTTTTTCTATCCCAGAACTGGACAGAATATTGCAGACATGCCAAGATGAGGTTAATTAGCTTTTACCTTAGCCTGCTGGCTCTTCCTAATGCAGCCCAGTATGCAGACAGACTTTAAAATTTCCTATTAAACACATAGGACTTTAAAATGATGATTCAATAGATGATTTACCGGGCCTGGCCCAAAAAAGGAAAAAATGCAATAGATGACAGTTCAGAAAAAATCTTGATTGATTGAGACAGTTTCATAACATGGCTCAAACCTAAAAATTTTGAATGGGGATAGGAGAGAAACTCTTGCTTTCTTAGTTGAAATAGAGTCAACAGATGTGACAGTCTTGTCCAAAAACTGTTTTATATTTTCTTATCCTTACTGCAGCCCTTTTCCAGCTGTATTTTATTTTTCTTGGTTTAATTTCTTAGTTGCATGGATTTTCTCTTGATATTTGCCAGGAAAATCCATGTGCTGGAAATGCAAGTTATCAGGTGGGCATACAAGCACTGCATAGCTTTTTACCATTTCTAGTATAGAATAATCTTTTCATTGGTCTAAGCGTCTAGAATATGATTGGCTTGCTATGATATAAAGAAAATTCTGGAAATCTAATAAATAATTGCAATTAAAAGTGTTAAAATACTATGCATGCAGATTCTGTCTGATCTTCCATTGAAATTACTTTTAATCCGTGATCAGTTAATGTTCCATAAAAATTAAAGGTTCCCCAACAACAAAAGAATTATGGCTCATTGCATAGAAAAATGAGCAGGGAGTACAGTTTCATGATTAGTTAATAATAGCAAAACATTAACTTTCCCAAGGTCTTTGTCAGCTCTGAAAGCACCTCCTATTGTATAATATCCGTTTATAAAAATGTATTTTCAATATGTACTCTGAAAGAAAGAATATACAAAATGTGGATTTCCTGCTTCAACGAGGCTACCTAAAGTTCAGCAGTACTGGCACAGTGTGGTGTGTCTCCTTCGTATTAACTACAACAAGTACAAGACAAACACAGAACCAAACTTGGCAACTGTTACTCAAGTGTGCAATCCCTCTTCCTGGAGGAAGTTCAATGACATATAACTCTGAAGGATAATTTCTTTGAAAAATTAAATATTCCCCTGAGTAAAAGCTGTAAAGGAGGCTACGTATCCCTGAACATTTCCACCTGCAAAATAATTCCAGTAGTAAGCACATGAGCATAAATCTCTCAAAGTCACAACTCAATCTGTTTAGATTTGATATTTTGGAAAAAAAAAAAAAAAAGAGATTGTGGGGTAACTATTTAATTAAGAGACTATCATCATAAATGTTTATTTCGTTTTATTTCCTTCACAAAATAATTCACAGACTAAATAATTTTCATGCTAAAAAGCTATTTGTGGTTTCACTAAAATTAGTAAGGAAATGGGATCACACCATGCTGAACAGTTTTGGGTGGGAACCAAAAAAACACTCATTTGCAAAATGGAAGAGAGGGTATTGGAGGGAGGCTGCGCACTCGCTACCCCTATTACTCTAAAATGCCTACTGGTGACAGGTTCATGCAAGACATGGATAGCTAAAGAGCTTCTTGATGACAATGGGGTTTTTCAAAAAAATACTTACATATTAAGTCAACCAGTTCTTGAAAGCAGCATATCCCACTTCCCCCATATCATTACGATATTGAATAATTCTTCATTTCTCCATTAATTGCTGTGCTATTTGCATGTTCTTTCAGGTGTGCTGATGAAACAGTAGTCATCACTCCTCCTCTCCTTGGGGAGAAAAAAAGGATGAGAATAAATCAGACAACAACAATTACAATGCAACAGGGAAAAAGTAAGTGAGAACAAAGGGTGAAATATGAGTGAGGTTTTGATTCAATGCCTTTTTTTTTTTTTTTTTTTTTTTTTTTTTATTTTTTTTTTTTTTTTATAAACCTTTTNTTTGTATGCTTTTATGATCACACATTTTCAGTTTTCCATAAGTATGACTTTATCTTTTCTGCCTATTTTGGCAAGCTCATCACCATGATAAGAGATTACTTTAGGTGGCTTAAAGGTTGCTGTGTGCAAGGAAGAGATGATTGTGATGGACTGTCACATATCAGCACAAGTCTCTCTGTGCTAAGCCTCAGCCTGCCCCACTTAGAAAACAGTGGTCACCATTTCAAAAGAAATTAAAAAACCCTCCTTCGATTCTCTTATTTGCAGATGATGGGGAAATCTGACATTGCAGATGATAATGTCCTTTTTTTAATGCTACATAGATATACCTGAATATGGGACTAATGACAAAGAATCTGCATTAGATGAAGAATTAAATATTCTGGATATCTAAAAATTCTGGACATTGTAATACTCTGGAATCCAAACTTCGGCTGTTACTTTGTTTGAACAAGCTATAGCACAGTGATGGTCAGGGACAGGTCAGGGACCAGGGTCACATTTAGTCTGCCTCGGTAACCTGGGCCACAGCTTTCAAGAAATGAAGATAAAGCTGAAAGCTGAAATATATAACAGGTAGTTTGCATATGAGCTTCCTGCAAAGGAGATATACACCTGTAATTTTTAAAAGAAATGTGTCTTGCTTAATTTTAAACATATACAGAGCTGTAAGGAAAAGTTTTGATGCAAGACTATGTTTCCTCAAGTAAAATTTAATTTGGGATTGTTATGGATAGTAATGCATGAGCAACAAGCAAATACATTAATTTCTCTGTGCACCAATAGGGAAAAAGATCACAGCAGACCAGTAAATATAAAGCCCAGGGGTGAAAAAAAGGCATATCAAGCATGAAATTGTTTTAATTCAATAATTAAAGTGAGTCTCAGTTCAAATGTAGGCTCTGGTTGTGTAGCAAAGATGTGACAAAACAATTGGGAATGGCAGCTCATTACACTCATATAATTGTCAGGAGAAAAGAGTTCCAGTAAACCGAACATTTTATGAACACTACAGTGTTTTTAGCCCTGGACTTGATATCATCTCATTAGTCAAAGAGATACACAGGGAGTGAAATTTCCACCTGAGTTTAGTTTTGAGAAAGAGGTAGCAAGAAGTGGGAGTGTCTTGTCTTTGTTCCCAGACGCTACAGCAGAGCCAGGCTTTGTAGTACTCTTCCCAGCAAGGGAATGAAAACAGTGCTGTAGGGGGAAATTAATTATTATCAGGGACATTCCAGCTGGATATCTGTGTAGTTACAAAATGAATACATTTCAAGGAGTTGAGTGTTTCCTGCTGATCATGTTAGTTTCCCTTGTGCTTTAATGGTTTCAAAACTTTTATGCAAAAGCAAGTTCCTACTAGGTCTGGCCAGGAATTTTGTATCTGATTTTGCATTTTAAAATTTTCATTAGTTTTCCATGTGCAGTCCCACAAGACATACAAGACAGAGAGAGACCTCCAGACCTGAAATCTGGATTTACCTCATGTTCTCACTTTCATTGTAAACCACCTGTTTGAACAGGCAGGTTT
>VZRU01018530.1:445-18595 GCA_013398155.1 Pedionomus torquatus
GGTTTTTGGTTGGTTTATATTTATTTTTTTTTCCCCCTTTCTAACCTGTGATTCCAGAAGGAAAAACTTAATGGGCTCCCTTCTGTAGAGATCATTTTACTTCCCAAACGCAGGGGAAATCTGTCAGCTCTGCCAGCTCCTCCCCGTAGGAAGGTATGGCTCTAACCCTCTAGTTTCTACCCTTGGGAAAGGGAGGAGTTGGGGTGGCCACGTAAGCTGCCTGGCCTGATTTTAATGCCTCCCTCGGGAAACTAGGCCATGGCAGGACGGTGGTCTTTTACGAATCCCGGGTAGGGATCTGCTCTTAATTCGGGAGAGATTTCTATTGGGAAAGGAGTTCCCGTGGTCCCTGCTCCCCCCTTCCTGATGGAGATGTGTCCGTCAGGCAGATTCCCAGGAGGTGAGGGGATGGGGGATGGCTTGGCATCCCACCACTGGCATCCCACGTGCTTGGCATCCCCTGGGGGGATATGTCCAACCCCGTAACGTCCATCCCCGTTGGGCACTGGGGGGTTTCAGGCCCGATAAAAGGGCTACCAGCACCGGCGAGCACGTAGCTGNTAATTAGGAAAGCAGGCAGAGACATCTTAGAGCCGGGATGCGGAGGGAGCCGGTCCCGAGCCCAGCAGCCGCTTGGGATCAGATAAAACAGCAGGATACGTCGTGTCCAGGGCTTGGGGGTTTTTGGTTGGTTTATATNTTTTTTCCCCCTTTCTAACCTGTGATTCCAGAAGGAAAAACTTAATGGGCTCCCTTCTGTAGAGATCATTTTACTTCCCAAACGCAGGGGAAATCTGTCAGCTCTGCCAGCTCCTCCCCGTAGGAAGGTATGGCTCTAACCCTCTAGTTTCTACCCTTGGGAAAGGGAGGAGTTGGGGTGGCCACGTAAGCTGGCTGGCCTGATTTTAATGCCTCCCTCGGGAAACTAGGCCATGGCAGGACGGTGGTCTTTTACGAATCCCGGGTAGGGATCTGCTCTTAATTCGGGAGAGATTTCTATTGGGAAAGGAGTTCCCGTGGTCCCTGCTCCCCCCTTCCTGATGGAGATGTGTCCGTCAGGCAGATTCCCAGGAGGTGAGGGGATGGGGGATGGCTTGGCATCCCACCACTGGCATCCCACGTGCTTGGCATCCCCTGGGGGGATATGTCCAACCCCGTAACGTCCATCCCCGTTGGGCACTGGGGGGTTTCAGGCCCGATAAAAGGGCTACCAGCACCGGCGAGCACGTAGCTGTCATGATGGAGATGGAAATGGGTGATTCAGGGCTCAGTGACCTGGCTCATTAGGGTCAGTCCTGCCTGCTCCTTTCGTCATGAGTGCCCTAATGGGGTGGGCTGTCACCCTGCCAGGGCAAAGAGGCAAAGTTGTGTGTCAGGGTTACAGGAGGGAGCCAGGCTGAGCCAACTCGCCGCTTAGAACTTCCTCTCTGCCCGCCGGTGGCCTTGGCTCAGATCGGCTTCCCGTGCCTCAGTTTGCCCGTGGGTGGGAAGCAGGAGAGGGATAAGAGGCTTAGCAGCAGCCGTGGGATAGGGTGTCTTAAGTGGAAGCACATCGTTTGACTGCTTCCTTCTGCCTGCCTCCAGGTGCCTTGGTCTTGCCACATCCCAAATCTGGAAGTTGAGGCAAGAGTAGATAAGGAGGAAACCCCTGTGGATCTCCCTGGTGTTTTTTTCCTAGCAGGGCTGACACAAAGGGGTAGGATATCAGGAGCAGCCTGGTGATTTGTAATAAAACCTTGTTTCAGACCATATTTCTCTCCCACCTCTTTGTTCATTCACAAGATTTCCTCTATTGTTGTCTGCTTATGCACGAGCCCATCTAAAACCACCCACTAATAAAACTGAAGGAAAGCGAAAATCCTTGCAGCCTGCAAATGATCTCACCAAAGCCACTGGTGGAAAAAAAAAAAAAAAAAAAAGACTGCTTTTCAAGTCTGTTTCTATAATTTCTGCTGTCTGTCCCTCATTCACCTCCTCTCCCCAGGAAGGCCAGGCTCCTTCCCTCTCTTCATGACTCGGTGAAGCCAGAGCAGGCTCTTCTTGGTGCCAAGGGCTCAGCTGAAGGAACGGAGCCTGCTCTGAAAACTGCAGCCCACGTTTCTGCTCCCTGCACTGGTAACCATCCACTTCTCCTTTTGTTTTCCCTTTTTTCCTTTCCTGAAAATGTCCATCGCCGTCTCTCCAAGGAGTTCTCCTCCGCTTCCAGCACCACCACCATTGTCGGCACCATCACCTCCCGGGTGGCCAGAAATGGGAATGCCGTCATGGAGAAGAGCTTACTCAATCATGAGGACTTGGCAGGAGACCGGGGCATGGTAGATGATATCTTTGATGAGACCTACCGGGAGAAAGAGGGCCCCAAGCCCCCCTTGCGATACGTCTGGAGGAACATCATCCTCATGAGCCTGCTGCATCTAGGGGCCATAGTCGGGTTGGTGCTGATACCTTCTGCGAAGATCCAGACCTTGGCATGGGGTAAGCATGTTCCTCTGTTTGTTTCTTGGCATTTGCAGATCTCAGATTTGTTGTTTTTGTTTTTGGTTTTGGTTGTTTTTCCCTCCAGGCCCACAGACTTGGGGTGGGAGGGTGGAGAGAGAAGGGAGTGGAGGTCTTCTGTTAGAAGAAGCTACTCGGCCAGATTTGTGGCAAGCTGTGGGAGGGCTTCTTAGTGCCTTTTGTAAGGTCATGCATGAGAGGGAAGGACTTGGCAGGGGACTGCTTGGCTGCTAAAAGAACAAACTTGGTTCACGGGCGGTAGACTTGGAAGTTGCAGCCACTTGTGGGGTGAAGCAAATGTTTGATGGAGTACGGTGACAGTCCCAGAAGGTTGGGAAGAAAGATGCTCACAAGAACATGTTAAGGGGTGGCTGGAGAGGCAAGGTATTTGGCATGAAGCTGCTGCCCAAAGAACCATTCCTGTCCTTACCGAAGGAGAGTAAATCCCTCAGCGCCTCTGTGCAGAGACAAAATACAGTTGTGCTGGAGACAGAAGTCAAGAGTTAAGTCTGAAGCTCAGGTCTTTTCACCGTTCTTACAAAAGCACAGATGAGCCCCCACAGATTAGCCGGAACTAAGCCTGACAACTTTCCAAAAAAAAAATAAAAATAATAAAAATAACCAAGTGGCTCTCCAGGAAGCAAATTCCAGTGGAAAGCACAACCCAGCAGAAGGTAGCGAGGCGAAACTCCCCTTTCTCACAGACCTTGCCCTGGGTAGGAACCAAACTTCTCCTTTGACTGCCTGAAAGGCAGCTGGGCCCGGAGCCCAAGCTGCAGGGGAGCTTCGCTTTCCACCAGCTTTTGTGAGGACGCCTGGAGGTGTCAAGAAGCCAAACGGCTCGCAGTAGGGAGGTTGGGAGATTGCATCCAGCCCCTCGCCTTCCTGTGGAACACAGCATCCTGCAGCGAAAAAGCAGCAGTCTCATTGGAGACCTGCTGGCATGGCTTTTGGTTTCAGCAGTCTTCCAGCAAAGTGCTCAGCCAGGAGCAGCCTCCTGGCCAGCCTGGCTGTGATGGAATGGGTCCAGTGGAGGGTCAGGAAGATGCTCAGAGAGCTGGAGCCCCTCTGCTGTGAGGACAGGCTGAGAGAGTCGGCGTTGTTCAGCCTGGAGAAGGCTCCTGGGAGACCTTAGATCCCCTTCCAGTTCCTAAAGGTGGCTGCAGGACAGATAGGGAGAGATTCTTCATCAGGGAGTGGAGTGATAGGATGAGGGGGAACAGATTCAGATTGAAATAGGGGAGATTCAGATTAGATCTCAGGAAGAAATTCTTTGCTGTGAGGGTGGTGAGACCCTGGAACAGGTTGCCCAGAGAAGCTGTGGCTGCCCCATCCCTGGAGGGGTTCAAGGCCAGGCTGGATGGGGCTTGGAGCAACCTGGTGTGGTGGGAGGTGTCCCTGCCCAGGGCAGGGGGTTGGAACTGGATGATCTTTAATGTCCCTTCCAACCCAAGCCATTCTATGACAGTCTGTCACGCTCTCAAAGTCTGTCCTGCCAATGGCTGTGACTGAGCATCACAGCTGGTCTGGGAAAGAGATGGCTCCCTGGATGCCCAGATGGGCTCTTTGCCTCCTCAACCATTTCAGCCTTCTGATGGGGAGAATTCTGGGGGATAAGCATCACTGGAGGCCATAGGACTTGGTCAGAGGCTGGCTGCAGCATCTGCAGACGGAGTCACCAGTGTGTTTCCTGTGTAACCAGAATGACCTTTCATGGGGGTTGTTATGAAAGAAGACTTTGCTGGACCTTTCCCTTGTGAAAACCTGATGGGCCACACTTTTCCCCAGGGTTGGCAGGGCTGGGCAGAACATGCAGCCTCAGCATGACCTTGGAGGAGCCTTTCAGGCTCTGTGTCCCATCTCTGGACTCTCAGCTGCAGGCTGGGCAGGGGCTGATGGCTTCTCTTCTTCACTGAGCTGACAGCCTGGGTCCTCCAACCCCAGCCAGATACCTTTAGGACACTGGGGCAAGGAGGAAGGAAAAGCTCAGACAGGTTTACTAGTTTAATTTGAAGCTGCTGAGATGCACCATGGTTTCCAAATCCATCCAGCCCTTCTCCCATGAGCTCCCTTGAGGTAACGTACCTGAGCACCTCGATCCAGAAGGTTAATGCTGCTTTGTGTTCTGCTAAGCCTCACCTTACCCCCAGATGGTCTCTGTAGCAGTATCTTTGCAACCATGTGCCTGTTTGGGATATCTGTATAATGTCCTATGGCATTTCCTGGGAGTCCACCTTGCTTTTTATCTGATGCACATCCTTTCTGCTGCCCTCCCTCAGCCAGCTGTGCTGGGAAGTGCCAGTTGCTCTCCTGCCACTGTGAGGCACTGCGAGATTCCTTGGTGGCTTCTGGAGTGACAGATGCTCCAGGGAATGGGAATGGGAAAAGGACGTGGAATTTGGGGAAACTGCACTGTTCTAGACTGGCTGAAGATCTGTCCTGCCTTACCAAAGCTGGAGTAGCTCCACAGAGCTCCCTGACTTGCGTCCTTGGCACTTGTTCTGGTGAAGGACCAGAACATCCAAGTCAGAGCTTTCCCCTATAGCCCATTCTCCTCCAGTGCTCACTGGTCCTGGAATACTCTGATCCTCCACAGGATCCTCACTCCTTCTTACACTGCCCTTTTCTTGGTTCATACCTTTCTTTAGCACATACAAGACCCCCGTGGCTGTCATCTCAGCAGCTTCCTGTTATTTTCCCAGCATCTCCCGGTAGCAGGGAGAGGGCTACAGTCCCCGTTTTCCAGACAAGGACATTGCAGCTGAGGCTTACGTTGCTCCCAGCGATACACCATGGGCTCATGGCAGAGCATGAGGATGCTCTCCCAGCGTAGCTCTGGAACAGCTGGGGTTTTTCCTTGTTTCTTTGCTTGTTTTTCAGCTCATTCCTTCCCTAGGCTGTGTACATAGAATAGAAAATTAACGTGGCCCCAGACACTCGCTGCTGCGATGCTACAAGCGGCTGTGGTGCCTGGTAGCTGATCTACCTTCTACATGTTATTGTAAAGAGCGATCACACCCTCTTCACCCAGGCTGCCGTCTCCTTGATGTCCCTGGCCCTCTGAAACCAGTTATATTGGTGACTGTGTCCCCTTTTGTTTTCATTTCTCTGTGTGCTAATTCCTCTTTGTCTCTCAAGCTCCCCGGCCCTGCCTTCATCATTGTTTGCTGTTCTGCGTTGCTGTGTGCATTGTATCCCCGGATCTCTTTCTGGTACAGAGCTGCCCAGAACGAGCTGGGGTTGCTGATCAGGTGAGAGCTTCCCCAGAACGAGGGCTCTCCAAGACCTGTGGTTTTCCAGCCAGCTCCCCTTTTATTTATTTACTGCCACCACACTCAACAAGAGTCTTGCGCAGTCCTTTCAGGGATCACAGGGCAGGTTTGACGGTGGTGGCCAAAAGGCGTAGAGACTGAGCCTGGAAGGACAAGGATGCCAAGGTGATTGGCAGCTTCTTCTCTAACTGCTCTGAGCCTCCCTGAAGAGGTGATTTACAGGTTCTCTTCCTGGCTCTCGGGCGCAGAAGCCCCACAATACTTGTGTTAACCCCTCTGGGCTTGGCCAGCAGTGTCTATAAAATGGTGATGGTTCCTCTCGGTGTGGTGCTCCAACAACACCCCAGCTCCCTGCAATGCCAGTGGTGGCAGAAGCGTGGGCTGATGCTGTTTTTCTTTTCCTTGCTGCTGCATCATCTTTGGATCAAGGAGCATCTTGCTGGATAATTCAGGCAGCTCTGACAGCGCTACCCCTAAGGAATACATCCAGCAAAACACTGACAGAAGTTTTATGTTACTTTCCCAACAAGACTATTGCTGACAACACCTCTCTAGTGTCCTCTCCAGGCTTAACAAGCAGGTGGCCTGCTTATCCTCTCAGCGTGGAGGGGAAATTCTGATTTCCCCAGATAGAGACGTTAGGTTTTAGCAACAGTAGCTCCTACTGCTCCTCCTAAGTGCTGTTCCTCATGCAGCCTACACATTTTCTCACTCTTGGTATCTTTCTCTTGAGAGTAGCACAACCCACCTGGCCTGAAGGACTGGGAGACAAGGAGGGAACAGTCCAGAGCTGTAGATTTTCCCTTGCACTGAGCAGAAGCCCAAGGACACCTGCTGGAGCAAGGACACCTCTCCATGTAAACATCTGTGGTGTTGACTGCAGGTGACAGTGCCTTGAGCACATTCCCAGCTTCCCATCATAACTCGAGGTCTGAAGCGGGGCCCTAAAGGGGTAAAGGCTATTGAGTCATATAAACGTGACTGAATCTGGAATGTTTTGGGCTTCCTTTTTGGAGCACTGAGTGCACGTTACTGCCCATGGCCATAATTCTTTGTATTCCAGTTGAATAGGTCACTGGGAAAATCACCTGTGAGTTGCCAGTCTTTTGGATCTTGGGAATTTCAAAGCGTGGCGTGGAAGATGACTTGGAAACAGATGACAGAGTCCCTGAGTCCTGCTGTTTGAGGCAGCGTCACAGGGCAGCTGTGGAATCCTGTGCTACTTCCCTTCTCCTTCTCTACTCTCTTTCCATTTTCATTCCCAGTGCACGATCTTAGAGGAGCTTCTCTTCTCCCCCATGAGATGCTGACTCCCTGGCTATGCCATGACCATCAGTTGTACCTGTTTGTAGCTGGATCATTAGGGTTATGGGTTCTTCTATTTTCCACCAGGCTTTTTAATCTTATTGTCTATATCCCATCGCTACAACAACTCTTAGGTATGGCTTAATGAGGCTAACAGTGCCCAAGTGGGCTTTGGGTTTCTTTGGGGCTGAGTGCCATGCAGGCATAGACTGAAAATCAGCTCCTTTCCCACAGAAAAGGTCTTCTCCTTAGGTAAAGTACAACCTCTGGATACAGACAAGAGACAAGGCAGCGTGGGATTGTAATTAGAGATTGGTGGCCATTGTAGTGACCTAGGACGCAGCTCCAGGAGAAGTCAACGCTACCTGCTGAGGTATTTTTTTACCTTCCTGGAGGTATTTTTTTACCAAAAAATTCCTGATCAGCACATGAGGACTCACTGGGAAGGGAGGCCTGAACTCAGGGCTATAAACAGGGCACCTAACCTGGCATTTACTTTTCTTGAAGATCAGGAAAGATTGTGCTTCTGTCTCCAGCACACCGTAACTCGTGCCTTCTTGCCCCACAGTGGAGAACTGGTCTCTTCCTGTAGCAAATTGCCCCACACATCCCTTAAAAGCTCCTGGGGTTTATCGTGGACTCCCTGTCTGGTGTTTCTCATAGACTTCTGTAGAGGTCGGAGGTTAAATCCAAACTCCTGGGTGCTGCTCCTCAGCTCTGCTTGTTGCCCTTAGAAATCTGTCTCAGCTACTGAGGTGTGAACCATAGGGATAAAGTTGCCCAGAGGTTTTATGAAATGCAGTTTGCAGGGTGTAGCTTCTTATGTTTTAAGAATCTTATGTTCTTATGTTTTAAGCATCTTTGTCGCCCTAAAATGAGTCTTAAAATCTGAAACCAATGGGGTACTAGTCATGAGCTGCTTCATAACTTTCAGATCAGCATCAGGCTGGGTGAGACCTTCAAGGTGTCTAGCATAAGTGGGGAAGGGCCATCTGTCATTCTGGTTTTGGTAAATTCAGCCAAAACCAGGACTGTGCTTTGCTGTCAGTGAGGCCAAAGGGAGACCTGAATCAAATACCCTGCTCCTCTATCCCAGCCCTTCCAGGTCTGACCAGCTATGTGAGCTTTGCTCAGCTCCATCGCCTCTTCCAAAAGGCAGATCCTGCTGTGTTTGCCTGCGTTTTCATCCCTTTTCACACCCTATAAATTGGCTACGACCTATGAATCAGTGACTGCTTGGCTCCTCCGAGGGACCATGGAGAGGTGCTGGTCCCAGGCTTGCAGTGCAGGGGAAGCCAAGGGAGAAGATGAAGGTGGGAAGTCACGGTCACATCAGCAGACGGGGAAGGTCGCTGTTGTACAATGGGATGGAAGTGATGAAGGGTTCATGCAAGTTTAAGGGGCCAGATGCTAAATCAGCCGGGACTGGCTTTTAGCGAGTAAGAGATTAGGGGTGGAATGTAGAAAAACAAAAAGGAGGTTTCAGAAGGAAGAGGGAGCAGAAGATGAGAAGAAATAAAGCCTGGATTATTTTGAACGGAAGAACAGGGCAGCAGTGCCTTGCGTGTTCTTCAGATCTCTGATTCCAGGCAAGTTTCTGGCAGAGTGGCTATTTTCTGGGTTCAAGATAATCTTGACTGGAGCCATTTGGCTGGATTGAGTGGTACTGTCAAGTGTCCCAGGTATTCCTGTCTGCGGGTTTATGTGTAAAGATAAGGAGCTGTTTTCATGATTGATCCAATTAGCTGAAATCTGCAAATTTATACCAAGGAAAGAGTTTTCCCCTGGGAACTGGGAGGAAGATGCCTCTTTCCCCCAGGGTGGATCTATGCAGAGATATGCTCCCTTCCCTCTCAGTGCATGAGCTTGGAGGGCAAACCCAACTGTTGAATGCCCTCCCATCTTTCTGCCAAACTTCCTGACCCTTTATTCCTAGAGAAAAAGTTAATTTTCAGATCCAGTTTTCTTCTTAGCCCCAGCTTCCTAATGTAATGCTGCGTTGACCCGATTGGGGTCTAGGGCCAGACGCTGGAAGCCCAGGTTAAATTCCAGAGGTCCCAGGAGGACATGCGGGAACACAGAGACCAGGGCAGACGTAAACACATGATCCAGAGGGAGATGGATGTGGGTTTTTTACTAGATGCCAAAGGGGCAAGGAATTCCTTGCCCCTTTATGACCTGTGTGGGGAGGGAACATGTGAAGCAGCCTTGAAGCTCAGCTGGGCCCAGCAACATCTGCCTCTGCCACGGGGACAACTTGCAATGAGTTGTTGGCCTTGGAGTTTCCTTCCACCATAAATAGTGCAGGAGCTGAGCAAAGGGAGGATCAAAAAGACATTCACAACAGGAGCCTCTGAGCAGATTTTAAGTCTGTGGAGGAGCTGAAGGTGAAGCTCAGGCTTCAGTGGGGTGGTAGGTTAGATCTTTTTCTAGCCAGTTTCTGCTCAGAAAGGGAGCAGAAGAGACACGTGGCCCTGGGCTTGAGTTGTCCCCCCTGAAGGACTGTAAGATCATGTACCACTTCAAGTTGAAAAGAATGCAAAAGAGCTTTAGTGAGGACTGGTGAGATGGGAAAGCAAGACCCTTGATTATTTGGGGTGGGAGGAAATGGGGAAGCTGTCCCCTGGTGGACTGCAGAGCTGTTACCACAGACTTTATACAATTTTGACAATCCTGCACCGTGACAGATGCTACTACAGGCACTACTGCTGAAGAACCAACCCCTGTGACAAGTCTCATAAGGGAGAGCCTCCTCCCTTGTGCTGAAGTGATTTGCCCCGTGTTACTTATAAAGCCTGTGGTGGCTTGGGCACTCTTGCATTGATTTTTATTGTCCCACTTTGTGGTCTCCATGGCTTCCTCTCTTGCTCAGACAGATGTGGGGGAAGATCTGCCTGAAACTTTGCTGCAGGCTGACTTGCTCTAAATGCTGGATCGCTTTCTTTTCCCTTCCAGCTGTTCTGTGTTTCCTGGTGAGCGCCCTGGGGATAACAGCTGGATCTCACCGCCTCTGGAGCCATCGGTCCTACAAAGCCACGCTGCCCCTGCGGATCTTCCTGACTATTGCAAACTCTGTGGCCTTCCAGGTAAGCACCCCCTCAGTGTGCCGCCGGTCCTCAGAATGAAGTGCTCCCCTGAATCCCTGTCTCAGATATGGGGCACAAGCTGATGGAGAGGTTCCTCTGTCCTACAACCTCTTGTTAGGAAACAGCTTGCCCTTTCCAGCTCACACTGGGATGCTGGAAACCATCTCATTGTCTTCATCTTGTCTCATCAGGGGGTGACTCTGAGACAACTGGGTGGGAGAGGACAATGGTTAATGGTTTTAAACTTAAAGAGGGAAGATTGAGACTAGATCTTAGGAAGAAATTCTTTGCTGTGAGGGTGGTGAGACGCTGGAACAGGTTGCCCAGAGAAGCTGTGGCTGCCCCAGGCTTGAAGCAACCTGGTCAGGTTGGAGGCATCCCTGGCTGTGGCAGAGGGGTTGGAACTCAATGATCTTTAAGGTCTCTTCCAACCTGAACCATTCTATGATTCTGTGACTGTTGGCCAAGACCAGGGGTGGGGAAGCTCTCCAAAGGAGGAATGTACCCTTCCCTCGAGGTGTGGTCTCCCTCTGCTTGCTTCGGGTCCTGTGACAGACGTGATGTAGTGCTAAGTGCTCTCCTGGTGTTTGGGTTGCCTCACCCTCCTCTTGCTGCAGGGCTGATAAGAGGAAGGGGGGGATGGACATCTGCACAGCCTGTGGAATTCCCTGCTGCAGAAAGACCAAGTACTTGTTAAAAGTATGCAGTTCAGAGGGATGCTTTTGTGGCTCAGAAGAGTGATATTTAGTAATAACCCTGTTATAAGTCACACCGGTGGCTTCCAGAGAGTCATCCCCGGTCAGTGATGTTTCAAGGAGAAAAAGGCTGGGCCCATTCAGAATGGCACAAGAGACTGCAGGCAGCTGATAAAGCACCTCAGGATATTGCCCAACCGCTCACAGTGGGAGCACTTCACAGTCCACACAGCAAACAAACCGACTGGGAGGTCCTTGGGGACTGTAGAAAGTAGCAGGGATGGCCTTTTTGGAGAAGTCGAAGCCCAGATACGCCTGGCATGGGAAAATCCTGGTGGTCTCTGGGGTGTGCTGCTGCGAGGCAGCTCTGATGCAACTCCATCCTCCAGCTGTACTTGAAGGGGCGTCACACAGGCTTGCTTGTGTGTAGGAAGTACTCAGGAGGGTGACAGGGTGCAGAACTTCCTGCTAGAAGGAGGTGAACAAAAAAAGTTCTCAGTGGTGTGCCCCTAAGCAACTCTCCAGCTGAGGTATGGGGGAAAGCTCAAGTAGAGCAGGTATTTTGGAGACTTTATCTTCCTTTCTTCCTTGTGTGGCCACAGAGGGTATCACTTCATTGGCACAGAACAGGGTGTGGGTGAATCACAGAATCAGAATTGCCTGGGTTGGACCTTCTGGATCACCCAGTCCAATCATCAACCCAACACTGACAAAACCCAACACTAAACCAAATCTCTAAGCACCGTGTCCACCCATCTTTTAAATACCTCCAGGGATGATGCCTCAATCCTTTCCTTTGGCAGCCTGTTCCAATGCTTAATTACTCTTGAACTGTTAATTTATTGATTTTTTTTCCTAAAATCCAATCCGAAAACTTTCTAAAACGCCATTGACCTTCCTAATCTCTGCTAGTACCAAACCAGCATCTTTGAGGAGAAGGGGGAAGGAGCAAGCTGCTGATTCCAGCTCCTGGTCCGACCCTCGGCACGGGAGCGGGATGGGTTGCTATGTATTAGCTAGTCCTCCACAAAGGCCATCTTTCAAAGGGTTATAGGGCAGAGAGGGAAAGAATTTGCTGAGCTATTGCTGTAGGGGATAGGAATAGACAAAGATGAGAGACAGAGAGATATTTTAGCTTCAATAGGAACCAATCCAAAGTTTTCCTGAAAACTCACTACCGTTCCCTGTGGATTTATTCTTTTTTTTTTTAAACAGTTACTTTTGATGAGATCAAGAGAAGGTTTATTTTCATTTTATCTCCTTTGTGTTATTGGCAACAGCTCCAAGATGAGATCAGTAACTTTTAAAGCCAGAGGAGACTATAGATTACCTTATCTGAGGTCCTCCAGGAAAGGCCTGTTGGCTGCTCGGAGACATGTGACTTCTGATTTCAGAGAATTTGGGAATTCTGCCCAAATTCTCACCAACTCCTCTACGTGCAAGATCAGGCAGCTGTAGCACAGCAGAAACTCTCCCGGTTATAGCCTGTAGCTGGAAACTCCCAAAGAATGAGATGTTCTCCCAGGCTTTGCTTGTGGTCTCAGAGAGCCCTGATATTCTGACAGGGTTGCAGTTAGAGGTGGTCTGAAAATAAGATGAGTAGAACAGTTAATGTGTTAAATTTTGGGTCAAAAGATGGACCTTTCAGCTTGGAGAGCCCTGATTTGTGTTTGTGCACAGGGAGTGGTGGATGAGGTGGTGCCGGACCTTAAAGATCAGATATAGCCTCTTCCCAAATTTGTGCCTCCTGCCTCCAGCAGAAGCATTTCCAGGAGACCCCTGGAAGCCTCCCAAGATGTACAAATCCAAGCTGTTCGATAGCTTTCAGGCTGGGCTTTCTGGTGTTAACCTGATGCTGTGTAGGGTCTGGAATAGGAAGAAGACTTTTTGCCACAGGTGAAACTTTTCATAGAATCAGAGAATCACAGAATAGTTAGAGTTGGAAGGGACCTTAAAGATCAGCCAGTTCCAACTGCCTGCTCTGGGCAGGGACACCTCCCACCACACCAGGTTGCTCCAAGCCCCATCCAGCCTGGCCTTGAACCCCTCCAGGGATGGGGCAGCCACAGCTTCTCGGGGCAACCTGTTCCAGTATCTCATCACC
Source organism: Pedionomus torquatus (assembly GCA_013398155.1). Classification (NCBI taxonomy): domain Eukaryota; kingdom Metazoa; phylum Chordata; class Aves; order Charadriiformes; family Pedionomidae; genus Pedionomus; species Pedionomus torquatus. The sequence goes on from VZRU01018530.1 coordinate 13,404, forward strand.
CTCATGGGAAAGAATTTCTTCCTGAAATTTAGTCTAAATCTCCCCTCTTTCAGTTTAAAACCATTCCTCCTCGTCCTATGGCTCCACTCCCTGATCAAGAGTCCCCCCCCATCTCTCCTGTAGCCCCTTTAGGGCCTGTAAGGGGCTCTGAGGTCTCCCCAGAGCCTTCTCTTCTCCAGGCTGAACACCCACAATTCTCTCAGCGTGTCCTCACAGCAGAGGTGCTCCAGTCCTCGGATCATCTTTATGGCCTTATCTAGACCCGTTCCAACAGGTCTATGTCCTTCCAGAGCTGAGGGCTCCAAAGCTGGATGCAGTGCTCCAGTTGGGGTCTCACCAGAGCAGAGAGACAGAATGACCTCCCTCCAGCATGGGTACTGGTTGTGTTTCTCCACATACCAGCCAGGGAATCCTGCTGGGCCACCTTCTTCTGGGGGAATCCTGAGTGACCAAGTTTTCATTGACATCAGTCAGGGTTGGCGGCACTTGTTGGTGCTTGGGATTTGGCTGGGGTGGGTGTGGGTTGGGGAAGCAGCAGCTCCCAGTATTTGGGGAGGACAAAAAAGGGAGAGTTGAATCCTGGGCCCCCATCTCTCGTTGCCTTATTGCATGGCCCCCAGGCAAATCATTTTATCTCAGCTGAAGGAGACGTGGTTATGACACTTGAGGTGGACTTGAGGAGCTGTGTCTCTGCTACGGGATAAGTCACTCGGTCTTTCAAGGCAAGAATTGGGGATGATTATGCCACTTTCTTACCTTCAAAGTGTTTTGAGGAAAAGTCCCATGTACTTGGGAGATTAAGGAGCCTCTGGTGTAATACAGGCAATAGAGGTGTGCCTGGATCTCTCTTCTAGTGATTGGTGTAATACGTGGCTTTAAGGACATCAAAATCTTGGTATAATGGATTGAGCACGGGCTCACTAAAATCTAGTCTTAAAACTGGCTGTAAAAATAATTTCTTAATACAAATGATGAAAGCTTTGACATTTTCCAAACTGTATTCATCTTGCAGCTTAAACAGAAACGTTATGGGGCTGGAGGGGGAGTATTTTTGAAAACTGTCTTTGAAACGTTGTGCTTGTTCTGTTTCTAAAGAGGGACCTTAATTTTAAGACTGATTTCCATTGGGGGAGGCCAAAAAGAAAAGAAAAAAAAGTTAGAAAAAATCACTCCCAAGTTAAACAGATCCGATTTGGCAATCCCAGGAAAAGCCAAAGCAGGTTGACCCATGGAAAAATGTCAGGGCGAAGGGAAAGGGCAGGTTGATCGATCCCAGCTGGCACCGTGTAGGCGTGGGGACAAGTGACCAACAAAAGCTGAGGGTGTGAGGGGGGAGGCACTGACCGGCCAGTGAGAGGCAGCTATCACAGGGGTGGGGGGACAGGCTGACCAGTGGGGGCCTGTGATGTTGGGGAAGATGTGCAAGCCACAGCGTAAAGGTAGCCGACTAAATTAAAACAATAAATACATACAAAAGACAGGCGGCCCAGAAAAGAGGCAGATTTCAAAGAAAATTGAAGTGGTTGAGCAAAGAAGACCCAACCCGTGTTTTAAAAGCCCCAAACTCCAAATCCTGATGAAAGATAAAATGATGGATATGAGTTCAGGTCAATGGGATTTAGTTGTCTAAGTATGTTAGGGCCTTTTGTTGATTTGAAGGGGACATCTCCATCCCTGCCCCTAAGTCTCCACTTCTCTTGTTTTGCAGAATGACATCTACGAGTGGGTCCGGGACCACCGTGTCCATCACAAGTTCTCCGAGACAGACGCAGACCCACACAACGCCATGAGGGGCTTCTTCTTCTCCCACATCGGCTGGCTGCTGGTGCGCAAGCACCCAGATGTCATAGAGAAGGGCCAGAAGCTGGACCTGAGCGACATCAAGGCTGACAAAGTGGTGATGTTCCAGCGGAAGTGAGTGATGCCCCAGCCCAGAGCCATGTGGGATGGAGCAGGGACCTTGCAAATGGGTTGGAGACCCCCCAAGTACCTTTGATGGAGCATGAAGGGATTGAGGGCATCGTGCAAATCTTCGGTGTGCCAAAGGCTTTGCTATGGAATGAGCTGAGAGATCAACTGTAAGCCCCCCTAAAGGGGCTACAGGAGAGATGGAGAGGGACTCTTGATCAGGGAGTGGAGCCATAGGAAAAGGGATAACGGTTTTAAACTGAAAGAGGGGAGATTTAGATTAGATCCTGGGAAGAAACTTTTTCCTGTGAGGGTGGTGAGACACTAGACACTGGAAGAGGTTGCCCAGAGAAGCTGTGGCTGCCCCATCCCTGGAGGGGTTCAAGGCCAGGCTGGATGGGGCTTGGAGCAACCTGGTGTGGTGGGAGGTGTCCCTGCCCAGGGCAGGGGGTTGGGACTGGATGATCTTGAAGGTCCTTTCGAACCCAAACCATTCTATGATTCTATGGTAAATGAGCTGTGCCTCTCCTCCCAGGGCAGGGGGTTGGGACTGGATGATCTTGAAGGTCCTTTCGAACCCAAACCATTCTATGATTCTATGGTAAATGAGCTGTGCCTCTCCTGTAGGAAGTAATTAGGAGCTGTGTTACCTCCAGCCCTCCCACACCCCTTTCTCTTGGCTGCCTGCGCTCTAGTATCTTGCCAGAATTGGGCTGAGCTTCCCACAAAGCACCTCCACACCTACCTGCCCACAGCCCAGCTGCTGCTTTGGCTGGCCCAGAGCCCACCCATGGATGCCTCCAGGCCATCTTTGGAGATGATGTGGTGCACCTTCAAGGCCATGGCTTTCCCCTGTTCACATCAGTCTGCTGGAAACAGCGTGGTGAAAATGGGGAAGTGAGAGAGGCAGTAACTGGGAAGGACAGTCTTGATTAATTGGTGCCTCCGGAATGGATTATCTCTCATCTGTCTGGGACTACACTGGGAGTGATCCCCAGAGGAGGGGAGCCTGTCACCAGGGCTGCAGGGACGGGGGACTGAACCCATATAGTTCAGGAGGTCACTAGGAGGTCCTTCACCCAGGAGGTCCCTAGTTCAGTCCCAAACAGAGCAAGGATTATGGCTTCCCACCTTTTTGTGCCTGGGATTTTTCTTGTGGGTCATCAGAGTGCTTCAGCTTCCTCTACTCCCATCCCTCTGGTTTGAAAGACGCCACATGATCATCTCTTTGGTGGCACAAGCATCTCTTGCTTGTACTTGTTGCTGTGCTGTGAAACTCTGCAAGCATGGAGTTGCCTGTATGTAGAACCAACGTAGCCGGGAAGCAAGTGGCATTTGAGGCCAAAAGCTGCAGCTGGTGCCTCACGGTGATGGGGACGTTGCTCTGTGCACGTGTTAGGTTGAGACAGGGAGAGCTAGACACGAGTTTGAGTCTCTTGCTGGGTGGTAAGACTTGAGAGTCTTTAGGCACGGCTTCTGCACATCCAGGGCAAAAGGTGCAGGGTTCAGGGGTGAGATATTTCTTGATTATTTTATTTTTTTTTCCCCTGTAAAGCTGGGCATGACTCCTCCAAAGGGAGGACAGAACCAATCCTTCACGTTCTGCCTCTGCCACTCAGCCCTTTCCTCCCGGTTGCTTTCTTTCCAGATACTACAAGCCCTCGGTGGTGTTGCTGTGCTTTGCACTGCCCACGTTTGTGCCCTGGTACTTCTGGGATGAATCCATCATCATCAGCTTCTTCATCCCAGCCATCCTGCGCTACACCATAGGCCTCAACGCCACCTGGCTAGTGAACAGTGCTGCCCACATGTTCGGCAACCGACCATACGACCAGAACATCAACCCACGGGAGAACCCCCTGGTCAGCCTCGGGGCCCTAGGTACGTTCAGCATCCCTGGCTTTTGCTGTGGGGACTGTCCCTTAGGGCTGCGGCTGCTTCCGTGAATCCAGGTGCCCCCAGGTCCCCCTGGCACCTTTCCCTACCGGCCTTTGCCATCTGGGGGTGTTTCCCAGGCGGGCCAGTTGAGTACATAAGGGCAGTGGGGTTATCGGCTCCCACCAGCCTCTCTCCAGGCTGGAAAGGACGCTGCTACACTTAGCACCTCCTTATCTCAATAGCAATATTTTATTTACCCTGCTCCAAGGTCTCTATGCCCCGTTCTCCAGGCTGAAAAACCAGTGTGTGCCGCAGCCTCTGCTTATCTGTCTTTAGATTTGTCAACTCGAACACCTGCAGATGCGCATTTGGACGCCTTTGCAGGGCAGCTGGTGATTTTGGGGGGAGGATGAGACAAGCTCCATCATCTCATGTGTTTTTCCTGAAATTTTGAGGGACCTAGGAAAGTACACCCCAGGGTGAGCATTTGCCCTGATCCGAGCCCAAATCTCCGGCTGGTTTGCATTGCTAGACGTCACCAGGGCTGCAGTCATTTCCAAACCGAAGGGTTTTCTGCTCCTGGATTTTTAGCAGAGGGATTTGAGCTGCAGAGACCCAGGGAGGGTGGCAGGAGCAAGGGTCCAGGCGATGCCATTGAAGGCTGAGCACTTGAAGCCAGCTTTGACGGTGTCTAGAGCAGAGGGTGGTGGGAATAGATTGCTTAGTAGAAGTCTGTCTGCGTTATTCCCATCTGGAAATGCCCTTCAGTTTAGGACTGCTGGTGTTGTGGGAGTATGGACTCAGCTGGCTTATTGGGCTGGTAGCTCAACCAACACTAGAAGGTTTCTCATGGTGGCAGAGGAAAAGCTGTGAGGATTCCCCTGGTGTTTTGGTGCAGTTGGTGAGCCAGGGCCTGTCTCAGTTCCTTGCCACACACATCGTTTCCTCTGAAGCACCACAGGTCCTCAGTGACAGTCGTTGCCTCATTCGGGCCAGCCCGGGCATGCTAGACCATGCCCAAATGAGATGGGGTGGGTTGCAGAGAGGTGAAATACAGCTGAGAGGAGCCTGGACTGAATCCAGAGCCTGTTCCAGGAATGTGGTGCTTTGGGCCAAGGTAAAGGGACCATCACCTGGAGCTCTGCAACAATCCTCTCCCCCGGTGGTGTTTTTCAGGAGAAGGCTTCCACAACTACCACCACACCTTCCCCTACGACTACTCTACCAGTGAGTTCGGCTGGCGCTTCAACTTAACCACAGCCTTTATCGACCTCATGTGCCTCCTGGGGCTGGCCAGCGATCGCAAGAGGGTCTCCAAGGAGGTCATCCTGGCTCGGAAAATGCGGACTGGAGATGGGAGTCACAAGAGTGGCTGAGTTCCTGCTGTCCTTCACACACACATCCAC
>VZRU01018530.1:27457-47412 GCA_013398155.1 Pedionomus torquatus
ACAGGAGGTGATAAACTTCTGGAAATTGTTGCCGTAGGACGTCGTGGTGGCAGACAGCATCAACAGGTTGACAAAGGGTTTAGAGAAGCTCACAGTAAACAAGGTCCACAAGCAGACGGTAAAAGCAGAGATGTGTCCTCAAACGGACACAAACACGAAAGGTTTGTGGACACAGGTCAGGCTCCTCCTGAACAGACTCTCTGGTTGCTGCTGATGGAGAACATGACATGGGGCAGGATGGACAACCTCTGGAAGGCTTCAGGCTGTTGTCCAGCAGGTACAGTGGGATGAGGAATAGTTGTCATAGTTACCCTGCTTTAAATTCCGCTCTCGTGATGGTCCCTGTCACAGCATGGGGACACAGAGGGCTGGAATCCCAGCCCTGGGATCCCACCCAGCTGTGGAGACAGCACTCCTGTTCCTCCATGTCGATCTTTCCAGTTCACTTCCCCCTGGGCTTTGTTTTTATTACTCCCAAGCCTCTGAGAAGTCCAGCCAACAAATTATCAAGATGTTTGATGGCACATGATAAATATTGAATCTTTGGGAATGAAGCTCATAACTCAGTTTGCCACTCCTGACTAACGAGCCCATCTCAAACTCATAAATGAATGAAGATGTTCTTCGGACTAATGACCACATAAGATGCTGGGATTGATGTTGTGGAAGATATTGCACACACATGGGAGTTTTCAGGAAATATCAAGGCCCTTTAGAACCGCTGCTAACAATGCACTAGCTTTGTTTTAATATCCGTGTGGGATTTATTTTCTGTGTTTATGAGATTTTTCTTTGTCTCTCATCTCTCTAATTCCAATTAAGCTGAGTCATGTGCAAGCAGAGCATCGGGGGTTGTATTAGAGAAGCATCAAAAATGGAAATTTTTGTTTCACAGACATTACCCGTCTCGCTGCTATCACTTGGATTCAGAACAAACCTGAAAGGTGGAAAACTGAAGGAAAAATTTCCCAGTCTTTTCCAATTTATCTGAAGCCAGACAAAACACCCAGCATCTCCCAGCTGCCTTGCCTGGTTCTCTCTTTCAGCCTCAACAGTGCTTTTCTTCCTTTCTTTCTTATTTTGACTCCTTCCTTCACAATATAGAATATTATAATATATGTATTATATTATGGANTGATGACCACATTTTCTGCTGGCAAGAGGTCCCATCGGTGGAATTTAGCTGGCCAGGAGGATGATGTATTCTTATAGCCCTTGGGCTGGGCCAGCCTGGAGCCTGAGTCACTACTAATGCATTTATTTGGTTCCCACTCTGCTGCTGGCTTCTTACATGGTACTGGGCAGGTCTCCTAATCCTCCAGGAACTGGCGTAGATGCTGCTTTCCTCCTTCCCAGATTTTCCCCCTGAAGTGGGGGAGAGACTTCACCTCCCACATCCAGCATAGGGAAGCCAGAGCGTGGTTGGGGATGTCAGAACCCAAACGGCTGCGGGACAAACCTTCTGTCTTATCTGCTGCCTTTATACTTCAGCCATTCCCATTTCTGAGAGGTTCACAAACCATCCCCAAAGGCCATCCCTCAGCCTTCGAGGAAAACCACAGCAGGATTGCATTCTGTCCTTTGCTGCTGCAGAAACCCTTGCTAGAATGAAACGCCTCTGTGATGGGGAAAGCTGAAGCACTGGAACTAAAACACCCTCTCCCAGGAGGTGCACACACAGGTTTTTCCTCTCAGGAGACTCGAATCAGTTCTAACTGCACATTTAAATACCTGATGCTTTCGAATGATTGATGGGTTGAGGTTCAGCTCTCCCAATACCTGGTTTGTTTTGTGCCTGCATCCTCAGCTGGATGTCCTGAGCTACCAGAACAGCACAGCCTGGTAATAAATGCCTCTGCTGTGGGAACTGGACACATTTCATTCCTTCGCACTGTGTTTACTGTCAGCTCCTTCTTCCACCTGAGCAGGTACAGGACATACTGCAAGGATCACTGATTGCCTGACACATCTTTGTCAGGAACCAGCTCAGCTGAATTTCCCCTGCCCTGCTGAGCTCCTTTTGTTCAGCCCTGGCATCACATTGTGCTGTCACAGATTTACCTTCAGCTGGAGAACCCGTCTCTATCTCCTGCCCAAGCCCTGCTCTGCCACCCAGCAGCGCATTAGCTGAGCTGGGGCACAGGAGACCTCTAAGGACAATCTTTTTGCTTTTTAATAGTATGATAAAGATCATAGAATCAGAGAATGGTTAGAGTTGGCAGGGACCTTCAAGATCATCTGGTTCCAACTCTCCTTGCCCTGGGCAGGGACACCTCCCACCACACCAGGTTGCTCCAAGCCCCATCCAGCCTGGCCTTGAACCCCTCCAGGGATGGGGCAGCCACAGCTTCTCTGGGCAACCTGTTCCAGTGCCTCACCACCCTCACAGTAAAGAATTTCTTCCTGAGATCTCATCTAAATCTCCCCTCTTTCAGTTTAAAACTCTTACCAGCTCCTCCTATCACTCCACTCCCTCATAAAGAGTTCCTCCCCATCTCTCCTGTAGGAAGGGGACCTAAGATCTCCCTGGAGCCTTCACTTCTCCAGGCTGAACAACCCCAACTCTCTCAGCCTGTCTTTATAGCAGAGTTGCTTTGGCCTTCGGATCATCATTGTGGCCCATACGCCCCCCTTCCGTATGGCCAGCACATACAGATATTTCTAACCCAAACATTTGCCTGGGCATAGCACATGGTGTAGTTGCCAATAACCTCCAACCTCCTATGGTCTCTGAAAAGTAGGGCAGATAGCTCTATTTGCCTCATGGCACAAGCTCTAGCACAAAGGGTAGTACCACACACATCGTTATAAATGTACTTGCCGATCCCTGCCATGGTTAAGTGCATGGGACTGCTCCAGGCATATCAAATAGTAAATATTTATAGGGTCAGGCTGGGATCAGACACCACATCTTTCATGCAAACCCCACTTCAGAGTACATTAGCCTATTAAAGGCACTCACTTCCCTCCTGTAAAAGGCTACCAGGGAGAAAAGAATCCATTCCCGGTCATGAGGGGGCCCCAGTGCAGCAGTAGAAGAGTACAGTGCTCACTTGAAAGTGAGTTAGCTTAAAGATAATCCGCCCCCTTAAGGAGAATTCCCCCAATCCTCAGAGAAAAATACTGAGACGCTCCATATCAGCTGGCATAGATAAAGCACCTCCCAGTAAAAGCTCAGATTTATGACTACTGAAAAAGTGCCTCCTTCCTCCTGTATTTGGAAATAGCTTTTCCATGGCTGAGAGGACAGGGTCAGACAGCTCTCCCTTTTGGGGGAGATGGGGGACACTGATACAAGAACGTTCTTACTGTGAGATAGGGCTGAGAGTGCCGTCTCCGAGAAACAGGGACCGGAGGCTGACAAATAACCCGGCTCCTGAGGAGCTGGTTGACTGAGCCAGCAGGCAAATGGGGGTGAGAGCTAATTCCAGTTAAGGGCAGGACAGATGAAAAAACGTCACGGTCACCACGGCTGGGCAGTGGTGACATAAACAAGTAATAAGAGAGAAGGCATTTGGCACTGCAAACCCACAGCAAAGTCCACGCAGAACACGGGCTGTCAGTGAGGGCTTCACGTGCCTCTGGTTTCCCAAATGACAGCAGCTCGGTAATGAGCTGTGAAGGAAAGCTGGCTTTGCAAAAACAACTTGCAGCACTTCACTTAGGGCTTAAGTCCACGGCCAGTGACTGTTCTTTACTGACATGTCAGCTCTGCCTTTTCATACTTCCCTGCAGGTTTATGCCTTTTATCATACGAACCGCTAAACCGCCACCCCTTTTTAATTTCTAGCTCTGTGTGGGACTTCTGAAAGCTTTTGAAACTGAAGAGAAAACGCCAGCAATGTGTGCTAACCTGCACACCTACAGACCTCACCTCCACCGTCACAGGCAGTAGCTACACAGGTAGCTGTCAAACACGGGCATCTCAGTTTTCCCCACCAAAAATGAAGTTATTCCTTCAGAGTGTTTCTCCATTCTGGTCCCTTCTAAAAAGCCCGCTCCTGTTCTCTCCCTTACAGCAGTTAGATCTCCTCTGTGCCTCCTGGCTCTCCTGCAGCTGATCCTGACGTAGGTCAGAGCATCCATCAGATCCATTAGGTCCTCTCTCCCTGCTGGCAGCTCATCACATCAAGAACTAGCCAGTTCCTGGCTCTTAAGACATAGAACAATTCTTGAGGGATCTGGCAGTAGGCAACAGCTCATGTAATGCTGTTCAGGAGCCCACAGACCTCTATTACAATGTCCCTTTATCCAACCCTTATTCCCAGTAACTTTGGCTGCTCAGGGCAGAAGCCTCTTGGAGGCTCAGACTCCATGGAAGGGAAAAGGCAGGGCTGGAATTAGGAAGAGTTTTCAGAGCACTCACCCTTTTCCTCCACTGTGGGCACCCAAGGTGATAAACACTCCTTTCTCCAGGCTCTCTGGCTGGCATTAAATTCAGGCTTATCAACTACACACCAACTACAGCCCCAACTTCTTTGGAGACCCCAGCAAAGGTGTTTCCTCCTTCAGCGCTGGGAGACCAAGACTCATCTGGGTAAAACCAGCCAACCTAGACCATTGGCAAAGCTGCCAGACTGAACCAGTGCTGCTCCTGAAGGAGCCAGACTAATTGAGATCTGCCGAGGGAGCAGACTGTCTCATTAACCACACATATAGGAAAGCCCCAAGCGAACCCGTTCACAAGTAACCAGCAGAGCATTGCCATATGGCTAAATCCCAGAGAGCTCTCTTCTCGTGTGAAATCCTGGGCCATCCTGCTCTGCTATGTTCCCACACAGCAGAGATGTAATTTTATGGTTGGTGGGTGCCACAACAGCTACAGGGCTCCTCTTAACCTTTCTTGATTCTACAAAGAGCTCTGTTCTTCACCACCAATCAGGCTGGGCAGGAGAAGGTCATCACTCCACATATGATCACCAGGAAGAACCTCTGCATGTCCAGATTCAAATCCATCAAATGTTAAAAGGAGCGTCCTGAAGACAGAAATGCTGGCACAGGACAAAAGTTCATGGATACTGTGAAAAATCAGGAACCAGAACTGGTCTATCTGAACTTGTTTTGTGTTTATACATCTCTAAAGGGTATAACTGAACAGTTTTGGTCAAAAGGAGAGACAGGAAGATTGGTTATAGGGCTGGTTGCAAGTCCAAACACAGGCTTTAAAATGGGAAAGGAATTCCATCTCTATGGATGGAGAGATCCAGGGAAGGGCAAAGGAGCAGGGCACCTCAAACAGTCTGCAAAACACAAAGGAGAGCTGTGGCAGGGAGCCTTTTCTTTCAGTCAGGACATGTCACATCCAGGCTCTGGGACCAGGTAGAGCAGATAAATGTCAGCTCCATCCATGTGAAGATAATGATGTCGGTGCACCCAAGTACTGATCCAGCCACCTACTGATCCAGCTCATTCCCCATGAATTTGAGCCCACCTCATGCCACAACATCTCGTACTCTGCCAAGGACATACATTTTCCACCACCTCAGTAAAGCACCGCCTCCTGCTATCATAAAAGCCCCCTTTGTATAAGTTTGTGTGTCTAAGTTCTACATGTTTCTATAGCTTTGGATGGAGGAATAGCTACTAGAAAACATCACAGGCCAAAGACAGGAAACATAAATGCTAAGAGGATATTATAGGAAAGTTTCCCAAGGACTGATAAGCTTTGGAGACAGGTAATCCTGATGAATTGGCAGGAACTGATGAACTTGGGCCATTGGAGTCTCATGCTGCAGGAGGCTGCCAGCACACATGAGCATCTCCAACAGGTTGTATAACTTGGATCACGCCCAGGAGGGCGGTGGCTGCTTATACGCAGATGAAGGCTACGGAGTTATGTATACAGCTGGGGAAACAAAGCATCCGCTGAAGGAATCTCTAAAGACCTACCTTAGAAGCCACTGGTGCGTCAGGATGACCTTCTGCTTCTGAGCGCGCACATTTGGGGTTGGCATCCTGACGGCTGCTGCAGCAAATAAATGAATGTCAATGAGCGGCGTGTTGTGTGAATAGTTACCTGCTATTACTAACAACACCCTGACTCTATTAACAACAGCAGCTAATGAATAGAAGATGTTTTAAGCGGTTGTAACCTGTGTTTTCTCCCAACGTGGTCCCCTATCAAGGAGAAAAGAATTTCCACCACCTGTTTGGGAGAAGGATGCTAAGGACAGTGCGGCACTCAGAATCACAGAATCATGGAATTGTCAGAGTTGGAAGGAACCTCTTGAGATCATCCAGCCCAACTCCCCTGCTCAAGCAGGATTCCCCAGAGCACATCACTCAGGACTGCATCCAGGTGGGGCTTGAAGGTCTCCAGACAAGGGGACCATATATACCAGTGCTGGGAATTATATACCACCATACCAGTGCTGGGAATTCTTCCTCCCCAGGTGCAGGACCCTACACTTGCCCTTGTTGAACCTCATGAGGTTCTTCTCTGCTCAGTTCTCCAGCCTGTCCAGGTCACACTGGATGGCGGCACAGCCTTCTGGAGTGTCAGCCAGCCCTCTCAGTTTGGTATCATCAGCAAACCTGTTTGTTCCTCTTCATGGTGAGACCAGCACACCCAGCTGGGACAGACTGTTAACACAGCTTCTTTGACCAAATAAGCCACCAGCCGTAAAATGGTTTGTTGAAATCCCAGTGAAATCCTTGCCACTGCCTGCCAGAGGGAATCGGTGGCTGTAGGAAATAATTTCCTCCTCCTGAAATATCCTGTAGGAAATTCAGCCACAACTAGCCCTGCAGAGGGACTTGACAAGGAACCACATGAGTATTTGCAGGGGCGAGATGTGTTCAAAGGGGGAAGAAAGTCCCGTCACCCATGCATCGTCTTCTCTCCATGCTTCAATGCATGGCTTGGGGACCATGAACTGGCAGACCCAACTCTGTCACTCTACAGACATGGGTTGTTGCTCGAGTCTGCTGTTTTTCCAAAGCATCTCCACAGGTGATGCTTCACAGCTGCCACCGATGTTCAGAGAAACTATGCAGACTCGGCACTTCTAACGCGGAAAAACAACATGTGTTGCAAGTCACCCTGCCACAAAAACACGAGACCCACCACAGTTTATCTCGTAAGCCTCCCCCTCAACCTGCCTCCAGGTAACCTGCATTCCTATCTCTCCAGGGCTGTCAAGTCTGTACCTCCACTTAAGGAACAGACAGATTTCTCCATCTATAAAAAGAACATGAGGTTATTTGAATAACTATTGCAACAAAACTAGCTTCATTGAGTCAGACCAAAAGTACCCTCTGACTAACCACAGCCGGCAGCAGATGCTCAGAGACCTATAGAAGATCACTCAGATTATATCTGGACCTTTATTTTTAATAACTACCAACAGCCTCGTCTTCTGTGAAGCACTTCTACGTAAGTGCTGAAAGGCTTCAACCAGACCTTGCACACAAAAGCAGCTCCTAACCTAGAAAGGAGAGCTACCAAGCTGGTGAGGGGTCTGGAGAACAAGTCATATGAAGAGAGGCTGAGGGAACTGGGCTTGTTTAGTTTGGAGAAGACAAGGCTGAGGAGAGACCTCATTGCCCCCCACAATTACCTGAAAGGAGATTGTAGAGAGGTGGGTGTTGACCTCTTCTGCTAGGTATAATGATGGGACCAGAGGAGATGGTCTGAAGTTGCGGCAGGGGAGGTTTAGACTGGATATTAGGAAGAATTACTTTCCTGGAATAGTGGTCAGGCACTGGAACAGCCTGCCCAGGGAGGTGGTGGAGTCACCATCCCTGGAGGTATTTAAGAAACTTGTAGATGTGGCACTTCAGGGCATGCTCTAGTGGCCGAGATTGTAGGGAATGGGTTGTGTTTTTGTGTATGGTTGGGCTCAGTGACCTCAGAGATCCTTCCCAACCACAGCGATTCTGTGATCCTGTGAAAGAGTTTATAACCCAAGAGGCAGCCGTGATGAAGCTCAGAGTCAAATGCAGCCTCTTGACACCATCAGAAACCATCTGCCCAAAATACGATGGAAATTATTAAACTAAAGAAGGGAAAGGCTTTGACAAGTGGAACTTCCTTCCAGATTTTTTTGGCAGTGTCCCAGCCCTGAGGACTGAAATTTCACCCATGGCACCTGACCCCTGCCAGCGCCCTGCTAACACACGCCCGGCTGAAACGCCGCTCAAGCAAAACTTTCTGCTTGGTGAGCGCATTTCCTCTTGTCTCCAGTAACTCCTTCAATCCCAGCACGCTCATCTCAGCACCATCACAATCTACCAAGACAAGGAGCAGTGGTTTTGTTGTTTTTTTTTCCAGTGGGGGTTCTCCCTCCCCATCATTGTCAAGCATTGTTACCTGCCAGCTTGGGCAGACATCGAAGCCCTTTGCTTTTGTGCCCAGCACCTTGTTCCCAGTGCAAAAGAAGATCCCTCAGCCTGTTGGACTTCCCAAGCCCACACCTTGCCTAGAGCTGTTAGATATGTTTAATGCCCACATAAAAGAAGGCAAATTGGCTGTATCGAAGAACAGGGGGAAAGTGAGTTGGCTCAGCTCTGCTTTTAATGATATTAGTCATGGATTTTTACTCACTCAAAGTTCCTAAAGCTTGCTTTCCTTTTTTTCTCCTCTCTTATCTCTTTAATCTGTGTGAAACACAGGTGATGTCAATCCTGCTGAGACAATCCTGAAAACTTTGCTTAGCTTTGACACTTGCACCTCCACCCCAGACTTCAAGGAAAGCCTGTGGGGTATCAGCAGCTGTATATAAAGCTAAAGGAACTCCTTTCCAATCCTCTCTGCTGGTGCCAAAACACTGTCAAATCCCCACATGTCAAGCAGGAGCCTTTCTACTTAAGAAAGGAACATGCCTTTCCTTCTACTTCCCCCTGGGTAGCTGATAGCATGGATCCAGTGCCCTCTAAAGCTTCCAAACCGCTGCTGCCAGTAACCCAACCAGATGCCACCTTTGTCTGGCAGGGTGGCATTTAGAAAGCCACAAGGGTATCACAAGTGAGAGTTCTTCAAAGCTGTATCACCAGACTTGCTAGAGAGGAGCCAGCAAGAACCTTAAGATCAAATCCCATCACTTTGGTAGTTAAATTAAAGCACAGATGGAGCGTGTGAGGGAATCTGTATGAATGAATGAAGCAGAACACCAATTCAAGTTAAACCCCAGAGACATCTGCTCAGAGAACTGTCTCTGGTCTGCACCTATATGCAACAAGGTGAATATATCAGCTCCTCCACCAACGGGGTAGAAATTCCCAACTCCCCTTTCCCTCCCTCATTCTCATGAGGATAAAAAAGCAGTCTTTTATTATTACTTTTTTTTTTTTTTCCATCTGAAGCCTGAAACGTGAACTGGACTGGGGTTCAAGAAGTTTGGATGCTCATTCCCACTGATCGGCTGAGAAACCTTAGCCATGTCCTCTTGATCCTTCTTCAGGAGAAGAAATGATCCCCACCTCGCTGAGCCCTGTGCAACACACTCCTACAGCTTACGTGATGCTCCTGCACCCATTAAAGGATTAATTGGACCCATCCTAGATGGCCAGAGGCTTGGTGAATCAGTTGAACCGTCCCAAGGCCTATCTATTTTATTTGGTCATGCATTTTTGCCTAAGATCTTTTTGCAGAGAGAGGGGGGGAAAAAAAGCCAATATCAGGACAAAATGCTTTTAAAAAATTGACAAAGTTAAGTAATATAAATGTTTGCAACTGATTTATTTGCTTAGTGATGAAACAGCAGAGAAATATAGCCACTGGAAACCTTTCAGCTAAGATATCTTTGCTTCAGATGTCAGAGGAGATATGATAGCTGGTCAGATCCAGTGACATTCCCTATGGATGCTGTTTGAAGTTCAAACATCTGTAATTTTCCCTCAGACAGGACATCCTGCCAACCACCGCAGGGACATGGTCACACTGAGAAATGTGCCAGGTTTTCTGTTTGTCTGCAATCGGCGGAGAGTTGCTGCGTCTTTGGCTGACCACAGAAACCCGAGAACAGTAAACTTCATGGCTGATAAGACTGATGCCAGGGGAACAAGGAAACCGGCTGGGCTGACGGATGCACACCCCGTGGTCTCTGACATGGGAGGAGGCGAGGGGTTACTTAAGTGAAATGACTTGATCGGGCACACAAACACTCACTAGGGGCTGAAATCACCCAACCAAGATAGCAGCTCAGGGACAGTCCCCATGGACGGGTGGCCTCATCCTCCTCACATGACACTTCCTGAGCTCTGTCCCTCCACCCCAGTATCTGTGAGGCCACCAGCTGGGAATTAGTCCTGGTTTGGCCAAAGAGACCCCTCTGGCAGAGGGAAGAGCCTACAGATCAGTTATTAAGTTGTTTGGAGACCCGAGAAACAAAGCTCTCCTGTGCCCCTGGGAGAAGGCACAAAGGCACTTAAAACAGCAGCTGTGTCCCCAGAATTAATTCATGGGCTTCTAGACCCTAATGATGTCCCAGCAACAAGTGGAGAAATGCCACACAGGAAGTCAGACTGTCACATCATCATCAGAAGAGAGATTTCCAGAAACCTTGGTTGCACGTAAGGCCGGGGACACAAAGGCCCCGCTTTCCCCAAGGAGACGGGACTCTAGACTTCTAGAAACACAAGCTCTGGAGCCTCATGATTGCTTCAGGCTCCTGATACCAGAGCCTAAAAGCCTCTCTGTCACACTACCCAGGGTATACTCAATCCCAGAAGAGATGTGAAAACAAGGGAGAAAGGCAAAAAAAGAACTCTGTGCTCAACAAAACATGCTTTCTTTCCTGAGAGCAGACCATGGGTTGCTTTGCTGCCCTTCCCGAGACGGTACGAGCTGCAATAGGTAATTTCCAAACGCGTCTGCTTCCCCTTTTCTCTAGCAGCTGCTTTACTGGCCTTAAACAACCGCCTAAACCACAACCAGAATTTCTGAAGCTTAAGCTTTAAGCCCACACTAAGAATTTCGCTGCAGCCCATCCTTTCCTTAGCGCATGATATCAGCAACACCCTACCTCCCCCAAATAACTTCTAACTACACCTGAAATAAATGCATTAATGTATCCAGGAGAGAGTAAAGAGAGCGATCCACCTCTTAGGCTTTCATAGAGGACATCCAGCCCAAGCTTTACATATGGAGAAGGTGATTTTCAAAATCCTGCCAAAGATACTGTGGGCAGGAGCTCTATTTGTTCTGGAAATCGGGATTCGAGAGGGTTTTATGATTGGGGTGATTTTCCTTAGAAACTCGCTAGTAATCACTTGTTCCTGGGGAATTCTGGCTTCTATCCTCTTAAAATAATCTGACAAATGGAGAGGGAGAACAGCTCCAAATTACCGTGTAGTTGATGCTACAAACAACATATTTGGGGTAAAGCTTCTGTCTGGTTTTATAGGGCTTATTGCATGTTAAACATATGTTGCTTTGACTCAGACCAGGTGAAGTCCCAGCAATATCTGCTGGGCGTCCAAACGCCAGAGTCAGCTCTGCATGAGAGAGAGCCCATGAAGGACTCAGTGAGGATGAGGTTACAAGAGGACATGGCAGCGTTCCATGCCTTGTTCCTGTTTGTTGGGACGCTGAGGGCAGAAATCTCAGAGAACTGGGTGACTTTATTGAAGGTCCTGCAACATTCTGTGTGACCCAGAGCATGGGGAAGAGGGTGGCCTTGGTAGGATGCTGCTGAACTCTCCTCTTCTACATCATTAACGCAGTTACTTTGGGAGAGAAGGAGGAGAGACCCCCCCCTAGTCTGGTGGAAATGCTTACCAGAGTCCTGATATCCAGATCCTCCCTTGGAGAGGAGACTTTGCCATTGGACTCAGCAAACAAGATGCCATTTGATTAATCAGTTGTTTTCTGGACTGGTGTGGCCAGGAATGCTTGCAAACTGCCGTTGGCCAGACATTTGATAGAGTGCCACATTATATATTTATTAAGGGAGTGAAGAAATCGCAACAGGATAAAAATAGCAAGGCTTGGATTAGAAACTGTCTGGCAGATGAGGAACAGAGGTTCCCTGTTGCCTCAAGATGCCTCATGTCACCAGAAAGATCCTGCACAGTGTTGATGGGGGTCTGCTAAGCTGGGGCAGAGGAGACAGAGGAGACAATCGAGTGGCTTGAGGAAGCACGGTGGAAAACACCACCAGGTCTTCTGGGTGTCTGACTGATGTCTTCTTGGTCAAGAGAGGTAGGACATCAATGAAACAGGCTCTCTCTGGTAGAGACTGCACAGAGGTCTGCTTCTCTCCTCTGCAAAGCTGGAAGACACACCATCGGAGGTGAGGTGCAAGTGGGAAGCTCACTCTTAACGACAGTTGATCCTCATATTATTTATGGAAGAAAAGAACAAAAAAAATCCTGTTTAAAATGTTATTTGTCAGTCTTCTTGTAGTCCAAAGGGAGTTTCCCTTACAAACGGATTCCTCCTACCTCACATGGTGTTTCTAATGGGTGATCAAAAATGGAGAAGGGACTGGAGGGTCCCGTGTCCTCAAACCTTTGGGCTTTGCTCCCGCTTCAAACAGGTCAAGGGCAGCTCTTTGTAATGAAGGTGCCAGTTCACTGTAGTGGTAACGTGCTATTAGCTCTGCTCTCTAAGGAGTTGCTCTCTGCAAGGAACCACCCAAAATCGCACTTGGGGATCCAAGACCAGGAGTTGACTTCTTTTTCCCACGGAGAAGAAAGCTTCCAGAAGGCTACGTATCATGTCTGAGGTGCAGTGCTGCCACTTGGAGGGCAGTCTTCACCTCTATTCTCAACCCTGAGGTTACACCTTCAGTTGTTCAAAACCCAGATGGCGGTTTTATGTACACACACAGTTTCATCTGTCACCTCTTATCACATATGTGATCTGGAGTCAATATGGCCAAAGGATTGTTCAGGTAAATTAATTCAGATAAAGCCCTTGATGATTCTATTAAGATAATGAGTAACGGCTGCCATCAAGATCAAGGTCTCCCATGCTGGGAGATACCCACTGTTTCCAAAATCTTACAGTCTAAACAGACACTTGAATGGGGAGGGAAACTGAGGCACGTGAAAGAGGAGTAATTTATCCACAGTCAAACGCTGAGCTGGAATTAGAAGCCCCCGTGTCCTGAGCTGCATCAGCTATCTCCTCTTTACATCAACACTTACTAATGACTGATAGTCGTAAATACTCATAATAAAAAACCTCCCAGAAACAAGCCACACTTAATTCCCGAGGACATTTTGTTCTCTCTGGTTACAAGCCCTGGGCAGGATACAGGCTGTTCCAGCAGCTGCATGCAAGGCCCGGACCATAGCAAGAGCTTGCAGATCAGGGCTGTGAGAATAACTCCTGTCACATGCCATCATCTATCAGCACACCCTGTGGGGCTCACAAAAAGAAAAAAATAAAACCAAACAAAAGCACAAAACCTTTCACAGACACCACAGTGGGCGTTATTGGCTGAAATAAGAGCCAAGGCAGCACAGCCATCCTCGAGCCGGAGAGGGATCTGCAGGGAAAAACACAACCAAAGTCAGTGCCTTCTGTGCCGTCGCGTGTTACGTATTCCTCTTTGCTCACCCTGATGGCACGAGGTCTGATTCACCTTGCCACGTTTCTGAAAACTGAGGTGAGGGAGGGTGGGACTCTGCCTCCAAAGAGCTACCGTGATGGAACCTGACAGCAGAAAGCCTGGGAGTTGGCACATCTTTCTCAGTGGCAACAGGTAAGGACAAAACAACCTGAACCATATTGTTCTAGAAAGTACCTCCCAGTGATGGATTAAAATGAATGGTAGCTTCTTCTGATGTGGTGGCAGTCGGGTTTTTTTCGCCTCCTTCTCTCTTGGTGTGGCAATGAGGGCTTTGTCCTCTAAACACAGGGCTCATTCCTACTTCGCATGTGTTAATGCAAAACCACTGCAAACATCATGTTGATTTTTACCCTGAGACCAGATGCAGGTCACCATGGGAACCCTGGAGATTGGAAACAGCTGACATTACACCGGATCCTCATCTGCTCCTGATGCAGTGCCAACCCAGTGCACTGGGGTCTCAGCCCCCCAGCAACTTCTGACCAGAAGCCAAGATGTTCTTGCATCTCCTTTGGTCAGGTACCCTCCCTTCTCAGCACTGACAAGTCACAAGGGTACCCTCAGCCACCTCCTCTTCCTCCCCTCAGTAGCAGGCCATGCTCTGGCCTGTTTTCAGCTCAGATGGATCATACAATAGACCATCTCACTGTCTGAGTCTGGGCAAATCATTATCAGTCAATGGCTGATGCTTCATAAGCGTACTGAGAGATAGCAGGAGATCACGTCCTGGGATGCTGCAGTGATGGAGGCTCTTTCCTTCACTCTCTGGGTCTCTATTTATCAAGGCTCAGTGAAAAATCTTGGTTGGGCCACAGACCACACTCTTAGCCTGTATGCAAAATGTCTGGTCCTTTTAGGCAGGAAGAGAAGCACCTCTTCCACAGACTGTTATGCTTTGATAAAGCACCTCTTTGTGGTGGTGAAGCATCACCCAGGCTCACAGCAGCAACACCAAGGGGCTTGTCTCCCAACAGACCAACGAAAGAGCTGCTTCGCTATTTATGCGGCAGCCTGTTTCTCAGGACGCTTATAAAAAAGGTCAGGGTCATCCAACAGCAGAGCATCTGCAACATTTTTCCAACCACGACCAATAAAAGTGCCTCTGCAGTTCGGATTTTGGCAGGAAGCTGGATTCTGGCTCTGTCAGCAACAGCATTTGCAAAGGATTGTGGTGCCAGCTTACCCTGACCATCTTGAAGCTGTTTCTTCATCTTGGCTGTCTGATTCAGCCTCCAGGCTCGTCATCATCACCATTTATTGGGAATGACTGACTGTTTTGGCAGAAGAGATGGTCCCAGCCAGTGCAGACAACACTGGGGAACGTTGGAGCTGGAGCCAGATCCCGAGCCCTGGGTTTTATTGGGAAATGATTCAGCTTTCCTTATGGCTCTATTGGGGGCCACAGCACCCCATGGGCTAATGTGATTAATGCACATCACTGAAGTGGAGCCACTCCCAAGGTGAAGAGTAGCAACAAGTAGCACACCAAAGGCCAAGAGAAGTTCTTGGCCAAGGACAGAGCATAAAGGATCTGGTATTTTTTAGACGCACCAACACTGAACGCGTGAGATCTCTCAGGCAAACAGCCAGGACCCACACTCGGCAAGCTTTTTGGGCAACACAGAGAGGTGCTACGTGCCTTTTCAGCCTTGCCACCTCCCGTGATTTATGGTAAGCCTCCTGTCGTTCGGCACTCGTCGGAAAACCCAATCGCCCGCAGCCCAAGACTCGCAGCTTGGCCTTTCATGCGAGAGAACAGTATGTTCCCAGCCCCGCCAATTCCAGAGGAAACAAGCCCCAAGAGTACCTTAAAGGCTTGGACACAAATAGCTCCCACTGTGTATTATTTTCAAGCTGGTCTCATGATTTTTGCAGGCTTGACTCACTCCGGGTAAATGCCGAGGGTTAGTCATGTTAGTCATCTGTAGGCAAAGAGGAAGGACCTCGCTGGACTTGTGCCAGCAGTTTTTACCGCTGTTTTAGGGCAAAGAACTGAGCCAGATTTGCAGGTTCCTCATCTTGGGATTTGTCCTCATAGATGTTAGGGGGCACAGCAGTAAAAAAAGCCTGGAGCCATATCTGTGCATACTGCTGATGGGTTTACATCCATCATCCTGGTGAGGGCTGATGAGCACTTCATCCTAAAGCCAGGTGTCAGCAGAAGACTCATCAGTTGGTACTGCAGCTGGGCCAAGGGGAAGTGTTCTGCACCACGCTGTTCCATGTTCTGGTGGACCCATGCAAACCTCATGAAGTTCAACCAGGCCAAGTGGAGGGCTGGAGCTTCCCTCCTGTAAGGACAAGCTGAGAGAGTTGCAGTTATTCAGCCTGGAAAAGAGAAGGCTCTGAGAAGACCTTAGAGCCCCTTCCAGTCACTAAAGTGGATACAGAAGAGGTGGAGAGGGACTCTTGATCAGAGAATGGAGTGATAGGATGAGGGGTGATGGTTTAAAACTGAAAGGGGAGATTTAGATGAGATATTAGTAAGAAATTCTTTGCTGTGAGGGTGGTGAGGCACTGGAACAGGTTGCCCAGAGAAGCTGTGGCTGCCCCATCCCTGGAGAGGTTCAAGGCCAGGTTGGATGGGGCTTGGAGCAACCTGGTCTGGTGGGAGGTGTCCCTGCCCATGGCAGGGGGGCTGGAACTCGATGATCTTTAAGGTTCCTTCCAATCCAAACCACGGTATGGCAGAGAGCTCACATCAGGGCACTTCTGGCCCTTCACCTGCTGGCACAGCCACCAAAAGCTCTCCACCATTCACCATCTCTAAACCAGCCCAAGGTGTTTGGTCTGGAGAAGGAGAGGAGATTATTTTTTTTTAAGCACAGGTACCCTGCAGAGCCTGTTGCCTGTGCTGGAGATGGCACAGGAGCGTTTTCCCTTACTCCTGTGGTCCAAGGATGCTCTTCAGCATCAGCGCTGAGCCTTGAGCCAGGAGCACCATCTGCCGGCTGCAGAACAGCGAGCGGGCTCACTGGAGGGACAGATTACATATGCCACTGAACAGCCACCAGTCTACCTAGCAAATTAGGGATGAAAGAAGATAACAGGATTGCAGAAACCCCCCGCTAAACCTCCTCCCATCCGTGATACAAAAGGGACTCCAAACCAGTCAGTCTCTCTCCGCCAGAGCCCAGCAAAATAAAACAAAAACTCACTTGGGTGAAGGATTTCCAGTTGTAAATCAGCTGGAGTTATTTACAGCTCCCGCAGAGCTTGCGGACAGTTTCAGCTAAAAAAAGATCAAAGCATGTCACAGGGCAGTTTTCTTAATAAAAAGGCCTGATTGTCCTCAGTTTGAAATGCGTTTCCTTTCCAAATATTCCTGATAATAATANAGTTGTAAATCAGCTGGAGTTATTTACAGCTCCCGCAGAGCTTGCGGACAGTTTCAGCTAAAAAAAGATCAAAGCATGTCACAGGGCAGTTTTCTTAATAAAAAGGCCTGATTGTCCTCAGTTTGAAATGCGTTTCCTTTAAGAGAAACAAAATGTATGTCTCCTGTGCAACAGCAGAACCATTTAAGCAGCTCCCACTCAGATTTTTCTTGGGTTCCTCAGGTCTGCCAGAGACCCAAACTGGCAAGTATTTTCACCGCACTGCTGAGCTATCCTCCTGCCTTGGTTTCCTCATCCTCTGGGCTCCACACAGCTCTCAAACCATAGCCCTTTCCTCCTCCAGCTACTAATCCTTCTGGCCAGTACAGAAGGAAATCTCTGTCTACCTTTTTCTATCCCCCCCCNCCATCCACATTGATGCCTGTGACATTTACTCCCCTGAGCTGACCTGTGGTGGCCCAAGAAAGGTCCTCTGAAGGATGGGGTGGCCGTGTCCAGGATAGGCAGTGGCATGTGGCCTGTGCTCCCAGTCTCAAAAGAGCCATGCTGGGGACAGTTGTAGCTGTCACCGCTCCACTTGGGAGTCTTTCTTTCCTTCAAGGTGCTTGGGGACAGGAGCGAGGTGTGGATGGCAAGCAGCCAGGGTATGTTGCTAGACCTGGGAAGTTCAGCATGGTCCCTTCTCACCTCCAGGGTTATCTCACCTCCTCACCAGCTACCCAGGAATGTGCTTCAACTCGCTCAGTCCTCCTCATCCTAATTACACCTTCCTGGAGTGCTGTACATAACTCCTCTCCCACCCTCATGCTCCCTTTTCTCCTGCTTGTCCTTTAGTATCTCACCACCTCCTCACTTTGATCTTCATCACTGGATACACCACCTGCCAGCACTTCTCCCCCTTTCTCCCTCTCCCAGCCCTCAGCCACCTGGTCAGTGGGTACTAGAAAAGGATGTCCCTGGGCCAGTACTTGCTTTCTGGACCCTCAAAAGAAACACTCTTTTGGCCAACACAACATGGGCCTGGGCAAGTCAAGACCATTCCTCTAGTACCATAACAGAACATGCAGTAAAGGAATCACCATAGCCCAGGCTAAGGATGATCTAGAGCTTTTGAAGTGCTCTAAGGTCACTTGCTCCAAGGCATGGGCAACTTCTACGTACCATAAAGAGAGGATGCTTCCCTAAAGACCTTAACCTTTCCCTTGGAACTGGCTGCCTTGAGCATCAGACTACTCAGATGGGGTCCGGGGCCAGCCTAGGGCACAGGAGGCTGGGTCTATCCCCAAAACGCTGCCCATCTCCAGGCCTCAGTTTTGCCTCCCATAAAATGGGCACAGTGGGGGGAACTGTTTCACTGAGGCACTTTGAGAGCTGCAGCTGGAAAATGCTTCAAAGATATCCACACCTTGAATCGACCCTCTGCAGCCATTGCAACATTTCTGCCCCTTCCGACATGAAATAATTTTTCACTGGGTGGACCAGATACATCTGTCTGCAGGAGGCAGTCTCCTGAGGTGTCCCCCCATGAACCATGAGGAGAACCTGGATACGTTCCACACTGGCCAAGCACATCAGACCTCACCAGAAAGGCTGCTCAACTTGCATCACCCATGGTCAGAGCAGCTTGAGGGAACAAAGATTATAGCTAAAAGGTCACCCAGCCATTCGCATATCTGCATGTCAATACCATCTCTAATGACACAATCTCAGACTGAGTTGACAAAAAAAAAAAAAATTAAAATAATAAACAGACAGACTTTTGGGCACACCAGCACCTTTCCTGCCTTTACTGAGCCAAAGCACCTAAAAAAAAATAAAACCTGTTTGCTTTTTCCAGTGCCTATCACTCGGTCTAATAAAAGCTATTAAATTTCCCCGGCCTTTGTCTGGCTTTGTTTCTGAAACCACTTGACCAGAGGAGAAGAATAGCACAGGGCATGTCCCCTACGGGATTGCAAGCAACACTTACACTTTTTTGGGGGTGCTGGGGGATGCTTTGAGAGGCATTAATTACTACTGAAGTCATACGTAGCTGGTGCAAAAGGCAAAAAGCTGCAGTCAAGTCAGATGAAATCTACTGGCTGCACTGGGAAGCCGGCCCTTCCTGAGACTTTTTCAGCTCCTTCAGGGTTGGATTCTGTGTGTTCCCTTGACAAGATTAATCTCCTTTTATTTTGATCTCATACCTTTTGCATATCTTTCAGAATAAGAGACTTGGAATTCCTTCTTGACATTTTTAATAGCCATTTTGGTTGGTTCATTTTATTTTTGTGAGTTTTTTGTTTGGTTGGTTTTTTTAAAAAAAGCAACAAACACCCAGTCATTTGGGCACTTTGCATTGACACCAAGAAACTTTTGAGATATCTGTGTGCCACACCTGGACTTTTTACACCCACATCTTAACCTCATTTTTCTCCCATCCATCAGGGATGAAAGGCAGCAAGAGCACTAGAGGCTTTATTTTTTACTCTTTCTGTGATTACTTGTACAAAGCTCTTTAAGGATAGCTCAGATCTTCTCTATACTCTGGAAATGAAACCTCAATATCTTATATTCATGGATTTGGGTAGGGTTTTTTTTTCCCTCTAATTTCAGTTGGTTTTTGTTTTTTTTTTGAACAAACTAGAACAAAATACCACTGATGGCGGTGGTAGGTCCCCTATCTCCCGTTGTCCTTAGACCCTGTCTGCTGTTCTGGGAGATGAGCAAATAGTCAGAAGCACATTACAGCACTCAACGCAAAGGTCAGGAGAGATCTGTATTGGCCAACACGTCAGACAGAATAATTTACCAGTCCTCCGGGCCATAAAAATGTATTTTAATGCTCTCTAGGCCCATTCTAGAAAATTTACAGAGCTTTTGTTGGTAACAATAACAAAATTTGAGGGACATTATAAACCAATTTTGTATCTCACTTCTTCAGCGAGTACCTCATAGGGTCTATTAAACAGCCTCGGAGAGCTGTAATTAAGTGCTTTGAAAGATGTTCGGGACAGTTTTGTTGCAGGCTTTGCCTCCAGCCTCCTTGGCTTGAAAAAACACACTTGCTTCCAGGAAAGTGACTGTTGCATTTAATTGAAATTAGAATTTGACCGGG